>SRPU01000341.1:0-21611 GCA_018360185.1 Claviceps lovelessii | reverse complement strand
TTTCTCGTTACTCCTTCCAGCCTCGTCGGTGTCTCCAACCAACTCAGCTGGATCGCCATCGGCATCGCCTCCATCCGCTTCCGCGCCGGCCTCGCCCGCCAAGGAAAAACCCACCTCCTCCCCTTCAAGAACTGGACCTACCCCTACGGCCCCTGGGCCTCCGTCTTCCTCAACAGCTTCCTCGTCCTCGTCCAGGGATGGTCCTGCTTCAGCCCGGACTTTGTCGCCGTCGACTTCGTCAGCTTCTACATTGAGCTGCCCGTCATGCTGGTCATGTACCTGGCGTGGAAGTTTTGGAAGCGCACCACGCTGGTCAAGCTCGAGGACATGGATCTCGTCACGGACGTGTACACGGCGGACGAGGAGCAGGAGGTGGACAAGAGGGACTGGAAGGGCCGGGCCAAGAGGGTTTTGAATTGGGTGTTTTGATTTCCGAGCCCCTGGGCGCGCCCATTTATCTACAGCATACAATAATACTTTTGCCGCGCTTCAAGTGTCGAATGTCGGGGTGAAGTGGTATTCCTCCACCGCCTCATGCTTTATCCTCTGCTTTGAGTCGCATCTCACGTGTTCCTGCTAGCTTTGGCGTTCCGCAAGCTTACATTTCGCGTACCGTGTCCCCCTTTGTCGACCAATAGAAACATCTACATTCAGGGTACTTACCGCTCTGTACTAATACATCTTATAATACAAGACTCTGCAATGCCGCAAGTATAAAGAGATGCTTCACAACGCATTGATCTGAATGCTAAATAAGGTTGCTTGAGGTCACTTGTTCTTAGCCAATGAGCTATAAAAGAAAAGCAGGGGGGTTACGCGAATGTAGCCTTGCGGACACCAAAGGGACGGTCCTTTTTCATCCTCTTTTTTCCTTTATTCTTTTTTTTTTCCTTTATTCTTTTTCTTTTTTTTTCTTTCTCCTTTTTGTCAAAGAGACCGCCCGAGACAAGCGCAGAATATCTGAGACGTGTCATCTTCTGTCGAAGCGGCGCTCTCAGACACTTGCATCGAGCAGTAGTGGCTTGTCTTGGTTGTCCTGGTTTGACGCAACTGACAGCCATGGCCACCGAATTTCTCACAAATGATTTACGAAGCTCTGGGTACCATGTCAGGCAGCCATGATGATTCCGTCACGAGAACAATACACGTGTCTGGCCGGTGTGGTCATCATCCTCTCCTGACCTGAAAAAAAGCGATGAGGCAGATCCGACGCAATCATTTACTTTTTCAAATGAGTCGTGTTTCTGCTCCCCAAGAGCCTGGATATACATCACACACAGCTGTAGGTACTAATTTTCGAGCAGTGTGCCATGATGCAAATTTTTTGGTGTAAAACGGTTGGGCATCACCTACGACCCGGTGCCTGCCGTAGGTATGGAGTGCACAAGACGCCTTCGAAGCGAGCCGCATCGTCAACTCTGCGGCTTGTTGCGTCATTCTAGATCAATTGTTGTCTCTCAGCATGTCAGTAAGCCTTTACATACTCGAGTCGGGCACTCCCGAATGCACTCGAGGCAGCAATATTGACGTCATCTCCGACGCGACTCCACACACGAGCGGTTTCAGTGTCCCCATCCCAAGAACAAAAAACCCTGAAACATGCAGTTCAAGGCCAGATTTTGAGCCCCTTTGGTATTTGGTCACGAGATGCGAAAGTCGTCGTCCGTTCGAGAAAGAATGGCAGTGATTGGCTGTCCGATGGGTTCCGACGAACCAATGTCGCGGCTGGGGGGAAGAGGGAGGCAGTGCGTACTGCAGGAGGGAGGCAAGTCTAAGCTTCCAGAAAGAAACAAGGACTACAGTCGTGGATATGATGATGCACAAAGGACCGTACCGAGTGAGTCTTGACTGTAAAATCGTATGGAGAATCTGTGGCTGTTGCCCGAATGTTCCGTCCACGATCTTTCCTTCCTCTGTTTAATCCAGGTCCTTCCTTTGTTGAGTGAGTCCATTGCCCTGTTCCTGCCTTGTCCTGGCACCGCACGGGGTCCGTGCAGCAGTGCAGGTGTGTATCCACGTGTGCGTGTGCGTGTGCGTGTGTCTGGTCGGAGAAATCAATGCAGCATCGTCGCTCCCGCCAGATCTGAGCAGGGGAATGGGCCCATGTCACTGCACCAGCCTCGGTGCGGCGGCGAGACGAAGCATGGACATTCAACATACACTGTAGATGGAATCTCGCGTTTCGGTTGGCCGTATGCCCCGGAAGTTGCTCCCGGACTCGACCTGGTTATGCCCTCCGGTGTCCACACTCGGTTCAAAATTCAAAGTTCAAACTCCGGGGACGGTGTGCACTTGTGTCTCGGAGCAAGGTGCTGGAATCAACGAGATGGAAGCAGTTGCTGCTGGATTTCCGAATTCGATTCCTGCATTTCTGCGCATTGGCCGTGCAGTTTTGTGTGGTGTTTGCGGGGTGTGGGATACCGTGTGTACTGTGCAATAGACACACTGTTCCCAGGACGTCGGCGAGGACAGCGGTGTGGCAGCAGTGAGCACCGAGTGCATCATTTCATCCATGTCGCTTCTTTTCTGGCCTTTCTGTCATGATGATGCATTCGAGGCTCAACGGCCGGCTCAGTCCACGTTGTGATTCCACACGCGCGGCACCTCAAAACCCGGTCGTTGAGCAAGCATCCTGCATCCTGCATCCCAGGTCGGTCAACTCGGTATGGATGTGAGA
The DNA here is from genome assembly GCA_018360185.1 of Claviceps lovelessii. Taxonomy (NCBI): domain Eukaryota; kingdom Fungi; phylum Ascomycota; class Sordariomycetes; order Hypocreales; family Clavicipitaceae; genus Claviceps; species Claviceps lovelessii. The sequence continues at coordinate 18,934 of SRPU01000341.1, read as the reverse complement.
CTGGATGCTGCTCCGTGCGCCAGCCTTGTTCCTGCTCTGTGCTCGGCAGGTAAATAAATACTCGATATATACATGCATACCTACCTAGGTACCTCTAAGTACTTACTTGTACACTTGCATACGTGCATATGCATGTACATGTACATGCACGCCAATGTAAACACCAAGACTAAAAGACTAAACAATCAAGTGAGAAGTGGCTGCAGACACCATCCCATCTTTGATATCTGCAGAGGCTTGTCATCGGTCTTCCTAGTCGTCTGGGTGAGCGCTCTGGTGCTTCACTGCTTTCAATATGTCCTTGTTGGAGCTTTTTTTTTTTTTTTTTTTTTTTTTTTTTTTCGGTTTTGTTTTTTTTAGTAGTCGTTTTTTCTTCCGCTTCTTCTTCTCGTCTTTTCTCTCATAACCACTGTCCACTTCAACTATCCATCAGACGAATCAATCGACACTTCCTACTTCCTACTCTCTTCTCCCGCTACTGTCTTGAGTGCCGCCACGTGGTTGATTTGTACATGGTAGTGAGTGAAGCATCAAGGTCCCCCTTTTTTCCGTATCGTCTTGTCGTCGTTGGTATGGAATCTGAGCATTCATCTTCCACTCGGGCCGCCCAAGGCTCCGCAGCGAGGTAAAGTTGAGAGTCTCCCCGTTGAACGAAGAATGAAGAATGAAATACAATCAGAGAAGCTGGAGAATAGTATTTATAAAACAAGAAAGAAGGAGGAAAGGAGATCAAGGAGACCAAGGAAAAAGAAAAGATAAAAAAAAGAGAGAAAAGAAAAAGAAAAGAAAAATCCTGTCTAACAAACTCACAGAGAGCCCAATCATAATGGTACCATGGCATCCCAACATCATGTCCCGGCCGCCGGTTCGACGCAGCAGAATGCACAACATCCTCATGCTTCGACTGCCTCCTCCAATGGCATTTCTACATCTCAAGCTCAACAAGAACGGAATTCGGTCCATCAGAAAGACGACGTTACTTTCGCACATATCGGCGCACAATTCACCCGATAGGCGGGAAAGGGAATAGCATCAATTCGAACCTCCATCCCAAGGACCACACGACCGATTCTTTTCTTTTCTTTTTTTTTCTTTCCTTTTTTGGGGGGAGGCCTTCATTTCTAGTCCTTTTGAGAGTGCAGCATTCTGTTTCTCATCTCCTCAAGACGGCGTAGCTGGCTTACGCCAACCCCTCCCGTTTCAACTGCGCGGCGTGGAAGCATCTGCGGCTGAGCCTTGATGCATATTGCACGCCAACAATGACATGATCGGACCGTTCTTGTCGTCTATGAGGCCACCTCCCACGCCATTGAGCAACATAACAACTCGTAAATTGTCGTCGATAATCCCGACTAGCGCAGCTCGCAACCGCGCTTCATGCCGTCTCAGCCGTTTCATCTTATCCACAGTTTGAAAAAGGAGAACGCCGTGGTGGCTCGGGTCGTGCGTGTCCAGGATGCTTCCACTTTATTTCCTCTTGCTTTCTCTTTGCTTCCTCTTATACCACAATTGTCAGCAACGCATACATTAGTTTGCATTTCTGCGGAGATGTTCTCAAAGATGGATGTCTAGAAGTTTTTTTTCTCTTTCTTTTTTCTTTTTTTTTTTCTCAAAGCACCTCTCATAGCCACGCATACCTAGAGTTGAGCTTTAAAAATCAATCTGTTTTTCTCCTTTCTCCTTTTCTTTTTTTTTTCTCCCGCCATCACCTTATTTCTTTTCTCCTCCTTTTCCTCTTGAACCCCCCCCCCCCCCCCCCCCCCCTTGGTATCTTCTCCCCCCAATGCTCACTGTATACATATAGTCTAATATACACAAGCATGTTCTCATTATAACTATTATCCCACGAGCATATACTTGGGCATATACTTTGTTAAATGCAAAACAAAACGATCAATAAAAAACAAAAAAACGCTTTAGAGTTCCCTCTATACCGTCATATTCGTTAGCACGTAACGCGTAGCACGCAATACGTAAAGATGCATTGTTTCCCATCTTAGGCACCTAGACCCACTGCAAAGATGTTCCTGGTTTAGGCTCTCTTATTCTTTTATTATTCTTTTATTTTGTTTTCTTAACGGCATGCGTTTAGGGTGTTGTGCGTACTGTAGGAAAGTATATAGCGGGGGCAAATGAATGTGGTGTAATGCACCCTGGTTTTTATTTCTCCTTTTCCTTCTTTTTCTTTACTCTCCTTTTTTTTCTTTTTTTTTTCTTTTTTTTCCTCTTATACTCTCTTTTCCTCATTTACCCTAGCCCTAACAACAACGCTATCATAAAGACAATATAAATATAGTTAACGTAGAGATGTATGTATTTATATGTGTATTTGTATATACTGTAATAAACAATTTATTCAACTAAGCAGGAATATTGTGTATTCATATAATAAATGCTGTAAAGATACGACAGCCGTATGCCAGCCGAATTCATCGTCATCCCAAGCGCAGGGAAAGCGTCGTATACCCTATTCCTAGCTGCTTCTTTGCAAGCTGTTTGGCGCCCATCTATTTACATGGCAGAAAGCTCACCGCCTGATTCTATACTGTGACGTTTTTTTTTTTTCGCAACACCACACTTCTATACGGCAGAACTTTAGCATACTTTTGCTAATTTTTAGAAACTAATAGCTAGATGATATAATAAGAGCTAATTATCTAAATCAGTATTACATCCTGCTTACTTACTACATGGCCTTAGCATTGAAATTTTATTTTAAAGAGCTAAGGCCGGAAGCTACGCTTCTCACGCCGTGCCTGCGGCTTGCACTAAGCTGGTGACGCCAACACAGGCAAACCTCCGCTCCGCTTTCCCTGCTAAAGAAATGGTTATAAAACCGATGTAATTTTATCAAAGAGATATTATATCCTGAAAAGGCCAGTAGATGAAATCCAACATCTTTTTTTTTTTTACTTTTACCTGACTTTTAAAAGCGAGAAACCGGGTCAGCTAGACAAGTTCGACTCCAACACCTCTTGACGGTTAAGAAGAATTGTTACGGTCTCGAGGCAAAGGATTCGTTTGATGAAATACTATTAGAACGCTTCCCTCGTGACAGGAGAAAGAATAATTCCTCGTTCACGTAGGCCTCCTTGGTGCTTGTGTGGATCTAGCTGAGCAGCTTGGGGGGAGGAAATTCTCGTGGTTTGTTTATCTTGCGCGGGTGATTGATGCAATTGGTCTGAGTTTTTTCTTTTTCTCTTGGAAAATTTCTTACACGTACTTATACATATGTATGTATAGCTTTCCTATAAGTATTATCATAGTGACTTGTCATTCTTCTTAATCGTCCAAGGGTATTGCAGTTGAAGATTTTAGCTAACCCAGTAATTCAGCTACGAAACTCTGGGGAAATTATATTAGATTTGATGTACTAGCTTTTGAAGCTATAGTATCGATGCTGTTACGTGCTGGTACTGCACGTAGGTTATTGGCATCAGCGACTTGCGCGGTGCGTCACAAAGTTCACAAGATAATTAACACTCCATGTCACAGTAAGAGTGGTCAAGAGTATGTATAGTTAGAGTTGTTGATTCCCAACTAATTGGCCCGGTACCCCCCCTTTTGATATGGTGGTTCCTGGAAAAACACCCTCTGCACTGTAGAAGAAAAGCACCTCCTACGCGGCATCACTTAAGATTGAGGTAGTGGCTGACGCGAACCCGGCTTCATATGACACCTCACACACGCACACACAAAATCAATAGCAGTGCTGCTACGCCCTCTAGCAGGTGGCGTCTGTCAATTCTAGGGACGGGACCGCCCAGAACCCGTCGCAGGCTAGCTAGACAACGTGGTTACTTGCTAATACACAGGTTCGCCATTTCCCCTTGCGCTAAGCCGTAACCTATATCAACTAAATCGGCCATAGATGAGGTGCTAGATCATAGCTCTCTGACCGTGTCCACTTTGGCGCCATCTAGCGTACACAAAGACCATTTCGCCGCGTGCATCCTTTGGTTGTTCTGATGGGTATCATTGATTATTATCATTTTTTGTTCCCACCCGTGAGGGAACTGAATTAGAACAAAGATCCGGTCAGTTCCAACATTTGAGACTTGAACACCAAAGGCGTCAAGAGACATGCTGTGACAGCCAGCCTTGTGTCATCAATCATCCTTCATCTATTGTATCAAGTCCGATTGCCATCTTGAGAGGCAAATTTTGTGGTGCATTGCTCAAGGTGTAGCGGAGGTGGGTCTGTAAATGGCGTGAAGGTTGTTTGTGGACTGCAAAAAGCAGTAGTTTGCTGCAACATGCAGGCTTCGTTTTGTTCGTATCGTTCTCCTTTTTCTTCTTGGCGTAACTTTCTTTCAAGCATATCCGCCTGGGTTAATGAAACCTAGATTCAAGCTCTCGTAGTTCCACATCAATGCCAAGTCGCCGAGTTCTTGCTCTGATATCGGTCCAAAATTGACATTGTCATAGAACTCGTCTGTTGGAGGTGTCATGTCGATGTAATTCATGGGGTAGACGCCAGTCGACATGCTCATATCCGTCCCATGCATCTGCTGTGCTATCATGGAATTGCTTCCCCCTACTGCGGTTGCGATGGAAGGTGTGTACATATACGTTCCGTCGTCATAAAGACCCGGAGACGTGGATTGAGATACGGGCAAGTGGTAGACCAGGGCTTCGCTGGGAGGCGTTGTATACGACAGGGTTGACTCGACAGACCCGGGATCACTCGCCATGGACAACTCCGCCTGGCTCATAATAGGAGGTGTCAGCGCAAGGTCTTTTGGTATCGGAGGTTGCTGCTGCTGCTTGGCCGCCCATCGCTGTTTTGGTACAGGAGCAGGTCGCGGAATCCGTTGGGCGACTTTTACGAGCACTTCGTAGGACGTCCTGGCCGTTTTTGTCACCGTGTTTAATCGTTTCAGCATGGCCACGGCCTTGTCGATTGCTCTGAAAATGCCATTCTGGCTGGGTATGCTACCGTCTTGGTCATGCATGAGAGCCGAGCACAAAACCGCCGCGGTATCAAATATGCAGAAAAGAATGTAGTGAAAATTTGCATCTCGTGGGTAAACATGATCGAAGAACTCGTGCAAGGATACCATGAGCCTCAGTGCATAGCTGATGCCGTCGCTTCGAATCTTGAGCTCATCCATTGGCGAATGTTTCGAAAGGGGCTTGGTAAGATATGCTCTGAACGGTTCGAGAAGCATCGAAAGCGCTATAACGTGCAAGTGGTATCGGTGTGAAACAATCCAAGGTCGCGATGCGTCATTACTCTTATCGGGGTTAGTTATGTCGTAAGTGGGTGGGAAACTGCGCATCCATGTCTCGACAATAGTCTGATACGTCTCGACGTCCGTCGGTTGAACCACTGTCTTCGCATTGCTAAAACGCTTCGAGAGGTTCCCGATCAGCTGCGACTGAAGCTTGATATGTAGGAGTGGAGAAGGTGAATAGCCTTCCAGGGTGAGGTTCGGTAGGCCGACATCACAATCGGAACGGTCGATGATCATGGGTCTTGATAATAGGGCAGAAATTTGCCTTGATTGGATGGCACGCTCGGTTAGTAACGATTCCAACGATTCGCTCGTTCGAGAGGCTATTTGCTTCTTTTTTTTTTTTTTCAAAAAAAAAAAAAAAAAAAAAAAAAAAAAAAAAACAGAGAAGGAAAAAATAGAAATAAATAAAGTCAACCACTACCAGTACTCACCAATCCCACGTATCAAGAATACACCAGACCCTCCTGCGCATTTCACGATCAAACTCGGGCATGGGCCCAGTGACAGTTTCCTGGTGAATGCCCAACTCTTGGGCTTCTCGAATGGCAGCGCTTAGGACATGCCAACATTCGACGAATCTGGCTTCTGATTTGTACCAGAAGCAGGAGTGCAGAAGTGTCTGGACATTGAGCAAGTGATTGCTGCGTACGGGAATAACGCTGTGCAATTCTCGGGCCGCGTTGTGATACTGCTCCGTAAGTTTCTGAGTACTCTGGCCCAGGTCCGTCTCGAGTTTTCGCTGCAGTTCGACATCGGTGTACTGCGTGGAGCAGGCACACACTGTGAGCAGTAGGCAAGTCCATTGCAGTCCAAGAGGCCGGTTTTCTGATCGTAGTGACCACCATGTCCGATATTCCTCCAAAAATGAGGATGGATAGAGAATGTAGTAATGGAAATTCACATTATTGAGGAAGTTTTGAACCAGGGAATCTGTACAGACTTGTCAGCTTCATAGCTTCATCCGCACGGATCTTCTGTCTTCAGATATGCATGACTACGCAGTGATGGGAATTCCTACCGGTGTACGGCCGGGGAGGGAGCAATTGCAATGCACGTTTTAGTTGAGGACATGATGCCGTGCCCATGTAATGTTGTTTGTAGGTCCTTGGGGTCGGTTTTGTTTTTCGCTACCGGTGTGTTAGCTCTCTTTCAAGTCAATCTGAGAATGCAGTGAATCTATTTTGATTAATTTTACTTTGTATTTCTTCTTCTTTTTTTTTTTGGAAAAAAAAAAAGAGTCTCCAGGGAAACAATCAAGGCAGAAACCTACCGTTGAACTAGGATTCAGACCGCCAAAAAGGTGGGAGGCTGTATATCCCAGAGATTCAAAGTCGCACTCCACTTCGTCCCATGACGTAGAATCGGCAGTATCTATGCTTTCATCGAGACTCAATTGACGTTTTCTATTGATTGCTTGGCGCATTGTTTTCTCGGGACCCGCCTGGACGCTAATTTGGTTGAAGCAGCATTTGTCGGCAACCTTGCGCTTCTGGCAATGATTGCAGGGCCATTCTCGATTGCACTGTGGCACACGCAATATTAGTTGGTGTACTTGGAAGCAGACGGGATTTCCCGATAAAGCCATTAGGGCTACAGTGATACCTTTTGTTTGCGACGTTGACACTCGGTGCAAGCGGAGCGATGCTGTGTGCCATCATCGCTGGTCTGACCCATCGCGACGTAAATCAAGTTGCCAACGTCCTTTTTGAGGGATGCAATAGGTAAAGATATATATATATATATATATATATATATATATATAGGGCGAACAAGGGGCAGAAAACAGAAGAAAGAAAAACTCAAAATCCGTGTGGAAGTATTGGGCGGCCCAGGCAAAGGTATGCTGCCCTGCGTCTGTAGAATCGATTGCCGGTGAGCAGGCGAGGAAGGAAGGAAAGGCTAATCGACAGCAAAGTAATATGGAGTTGGTTTGGTGATGCCCACACGGAGAGAAGCTGAGAGATTCGCGGGATGTCTTTTTACCGGTACAGCCGGTGAGATGAGTAGAAGTGAAGAACGGTCCGTGGACAATCGGCGTAAATGTTGTGTGTTGCTTGTGCTGCGGTTCGCGCGCCGCTCTTCCCACTTCACGCTTTCCACTTCCTACTTCCCACCCCCCAGCGGCTCGGATTTTCGAGATGCAGAAAAGTCAATACTATTTGCTGTCGGCACGGCTTCTCGTGCCAAGAACCAATCGCGTCCAGTCCGTCCAGTCCGACGTCGCTTCTCCGTCAGCTCCCGGGGTTCCTGGTCGCGTTCAACGTTGGTGGTACTCGAAAACGAAATCGGATGAGGGGAGGGCAAATTTGGTGGGTAGGGCAGACGTTGACGATTCTTGTCATGACGAGGCTGTGAGAGCCACCCCTCCCCAGTGCGTTTGGAGACGAAGTCCGAGCAAGGCAAACACACCAGAGAAACGGTGCCGGGCACAGGTCAGCCAGTGTGCAGAGCCTGCATGGTCTGGCGTTGGCAGAGGGCAAGCTCTTGTCTTGTCTTGTGTTGTCGTGTCTTGTCTTGGTTGTCTTGCCTCGCCTCGTCTTGTCCAGCTTGTTCAGGACCCTCGACTGCAAAAGGCTCAAACCTGGAGTCTGGTGGAAACGGCAGGTTCCAGTCTGATCCCGCCTGCTCTCTCTGCTCTCTCTGCATGTGGTCTCTTTGCATGCCTGCCTAACGGGCCGCCTAACTGGCTGGCTGGCTGGCTGGCTGGGGCCCTCCTAGTACCCACAGTGCGGTGGCAGGAAGGCGCCAAGGTCTGGTTTCAATGTTCGCACCTGCCACCCACCAGACCATAACCACACCATAACCACACCATGACCATGACCTGACCATTCATAGGTACTCCTTGACGTTGCCATCACATGTCCCCGTCCAGCCAGTCAGTCCATGTCTGGTCTAATCATCCCTTGGCACGCATCGTTTCTTATCTTCTTGACACCTCGTGGGCATCCAGTTCATCCGTTCAACCCTTCCATCCATTCCATCCATTCCATCCATTCCACTTGTTCCACATGCCCACCCCGTTCCACCCGTTCCACGCCGTTGTGTCCATACCCATGTGCACACTTGCATGCCTTATCAAATCATCAATAATCAGACTTGTCTTGACCCAGCTCGTTGCTGCCAGACTCGCACATCCTGGCCACTGGGCAACCTGGCCATTGGACACCGGCCGACTACACTCTGGCTCGCCATCGGGCTGTGACGATCGTTGAATTCGAGCATCAACCCACCATGTCGACAGAGTTTGGCGTCGACATGTACCTGCTTACCCACCCTACTTACCGAAGGACCTACTACCTAGTAGGTAGGAAGGCGCCGACATACAAAACGGGCGCTATCCAGAAACCCCCTCTGTTGGCTTTGCTTTTTGTGACCGGGCGACACGCCAATCATTGGATCGTGGGCTTGTTCGAGCCGGGGGTGGTTGGAAGTCTCAGTCTGACCCGCAGCAATGGTTAAAAAGAGTGAGCACGCGTCGTCCTGCTTTTTCTCCGTCCTGGCGGGATTTACTACGGATGCAAGCCAGACGTTGAACGACGTTACGAATTGCTGTTCTGTCGAACATGCATGTATACATACAAATGCCCCTACCCAGCATTCAACACTCAGCACTCAGCTGAATGTCTTAGTTTTTTTTTTTTTTTTTTTCTTCATTTTGACGTTGCGCTGCAGCATCACAACGGCGTTTTGCCACTCGAACCAGGTTTGTTGATTACGAAAAACAGTCAACTTCAACTCAAGCCTTATGTGAGCGACTGTGCAGCTGTTTTTCTTTCAGGGCCAGCGTTTTCTGTCATGTTACATTAACGAGCTTGATGAACACAGAATTCCCCGGCTACACTAGCTTGACCGTAGCTGTCTCCGAAACCCGGCTTTAGCCACAGAATTGCGACGATCTCTTTGATACATTGTCTTTTTGGGGTTTTTGTCTTTTTTTTTTTTTTAATAAAAATTAGAAAAAGAAGAAAAATAAGAAAAAGAAGAAAAAGGAAAGGAAAGGAAAGGAAGGAAAATTATTTCCATCATCTCTGCGTGATCTATGCATGATGTGCTGGTATATTGTAACACTTTCTGATGCAGGCTTTTGTCACAAAACAATGTACCGCACCAACAGTCAGTTCTTGGCAGAAACGCGTTCTGAGCCGCAACCCGTTTCCGTACGCTTGCTTTCTTTTTCCTGGGCCCGGGTGAGTGCTGAAACAGTTCGAAATTCTCGACTGCTTTGGCTGACGTCTCTTAAATAGCATGACGAATTGACACACATGACTCGTAACAGTCACTCGACCACCTCACAAATTAAATACTTTTACCTGCTCCCTGTGCTGTTTCTCTACTCATTGAATTCGGCTCCGGACGAAAGAGCCAGAGTCGTATTGCTTCCCATCACTTTCCATGATTATTTGCGACAGCCCAAATATTCCCCTGCTCATTCCTGCCAACGTCCCTGCCCGCGCGTCCGCTCCACGTTTACACATGCCGCTGCTGCACATATCGATGATCCACCAGTTTGGACCTCGTGGCGTCTAATAAAAAGCAATCATCGACATGCGCTGCTAACTGTAGCCAAGCCGCCAACGGTGCCGAATTGGCCCAAATTGATGCCATCCACCGCCACGGGCCGCCTCGGATCCCTGCAATTACGACCTTGTCTCTCAATCTCGCCCCCACGTTCACTAATCCCAAGGTTTTTTTGGCTTCCCAAGGCTTCCATCTTTTCTCTCGTGCTCGGCAATCAGGTCTGCAGAATGAAAAGAAGTGGCGAGATTCACAGGGACTGCACATTATATTCGTCATATGGACAGCGACTGCGACTATTCATGTGTTTGTTGCGCTTTCTGCCATATCCCGTATCCGTCCCATGATTCCCATCCCAACAGCCCTACTCGCCGAAACGGCCGACAATTCGCCCATCTTATTCGGCCATGGGCTTATTGATTGTCCAATCTGAAAGAAAATAGCTTCGGATAGTAGCTGCTGCCTGCATCAATGGCCTCTGGACTCTCAATGTGCTCAGAACGTCAGAAGGGGGCCCCCGCTGTGTCGGCGTCTTTGATGCCTGCTCGTTCAAATCCAAAATGTGCTCGTGCCAACAGATGGAACCATGACGCTGCTCGGCCTCGTCTCGGATCAAACCGCCGACGCCACTTGAAAGAGAGGCGGGGCAACGGCGACCGGTAGCTTGGTAAACCCGTTTTGAACGTGTTTTGCACCGCAGGTCCTTGTGGTGTGTGATGACGAGAGCGGGCCCTTTTTTTTTTTTTTTTTTTTTTTTTTTTTTTTTTTTTTTCTTTTTTTTTTGTTTCTCTCTTTTCCCTTCGGCATGTTTAGGAATATAATCTCATCACTACTTTGGATGATACACAATCACCAGTCGAGAGGCGACAAAATCCAAGGTGTACTAGGATAGCGTAGCGAGAAAAAGGTGGATTGATTGGAAGCACTACGAACCCGAGTACATTGTGATTCCATTTACGATCCAAAAATGCTGCAAACTGCTGTACTCAACCCGTACATCATTTTTTCTTCCCTTGTCTGCCGTGGAAGGAAACACGCATATCCAAGAATCCAAAAAGTCCTGCCGGCCAAGATTTTGTTTTCCATTCTCAATTGAGAACATGAAGCATGTGCATATGAACGAATAGTAAGGACCAACCTCGAGCTCCAGAATCCGGGTGGCCGTTGAAAATACAATAAACCCAAAAAGGCAAGAATATCTCGTTTTATTGCCTTAATCACCGTTGTTTTTCCCCAAATCCCGTCGCACTCGCCAGACGCGCGATCCTACAGGTCTCTTCTGGTTTCCCGTCAGGGTCTCTATCCACGGCACAGTCGATGCATCGCAGGCATAGGCTCGATTGCCCTTCGCCGCTCTGCTGCACTCTACGAGTCCGTCGTCGTCGTCGTCGTCGTCCTCGCTGGAATCGCCATCCGACATGTCAAGATCCTTCTCCACGGTGGTGTCATCGTCTTGATTCGTCTGTTCTGCATACAAATCCTCGGTATATGCCCAGTGGGGGCTATCGAAACTTCCATGAACGAGGACAATGCTCCTGCCCTGGGATTGGATTTCCTCCAGCGCCGACAGCGGTAATGGCGTGATGATCTGGAGCGACTTGTTTTGGGCGTCGATGCCTCGAATGAGTGCTAGGCCGATGGTGCGGCAGTGTCGAGGATCGAGGGTCCCGTCCGTGGCGTTGACAATCAGTGGGAGACGTTCCGGGGTCCGGCAAATCTCGACATCTGCTCCCGATGCGTCGCCGATCGTTGATTTTGTGTCGTGGATCTCTCGAAAGGCAGTGGGTGCTTCAATCTCAACAATGGCAAGTATGGCTCCATTGATGGAAGCGGCGAGTAGTTGTGGTGGTGTTTGGCAATCGTAGGACAAGATGCCCAAGATGCCTTGATTCGTGCCTTCATACTGCACCACATACGGCCGGGCATGAGAGAGCGGCTGGGAAAGCCATCTTACAGACGAGGTTTTTGCTGTTTTGGACTCGGACTGTACGTGCGAATGGAAGTACGACATCATTTGCATGGACCGGAAATGTGCAGATGTACGTGACATGAAGTCTGACGGTTGTGAGGGAAGCGTGCTGAACTCGCGTTTGGTGGCCTCCTCGAGTGTTTCGACAACGTCAACAGGGCCTTCCTCGGACATGTAAATAACCTGAGCGGGCCGCATTCTCGTGATGAGAGCCACGAGAAGATCTAGACCCGTCCCGAGAACCCAGCCAGGAGTGTTGATAATCAGCGGGGATTTCCGATGGAAGCGCTGGTAGAACTCGTACATGTCGGTGGCACATGCAATGAAGAGGTCGGGAGAGGACGCAGGGGTGACAGAGGCCAGTGCATGGCATCGAACGATGGTATTTCCGGGGTCACCAAACGAGGTGTGACTGAACGGCGCGCCGAGATTCGGTCTTGACACCCGCACCAAAGAGACTGTCCCAGGAGGCGCGAATTCGGGCTGTCCTGGGTCAAGGTCAAGTACAATCACTGCTTTCGACTCTCCGTGGCATGTAGTCAAAAGTCGATTTGTAAGCAATCTCGCAAAAGTGGATTTTCCTGCAGATTTCGGTCCACAGATGAAAGCCGAATACTCTTTGCCAGATGCTGTTGTGGGTGCAATAGAAGCAAGCAGCTTGTTCCACTCTGGCGGGGAAATCAACTCCTGAATCACACATTTCTTAGGGACATCAGACGAGGTTCCAATCTGTGGCTGGGGTCAGAAATACTAGTACAATGGGACTTGATGCCGACGATTCTTTCTCGAGCACATACAAACCGGAATGATCTTTTCCCAGCATCGTCATTGGCCTCGGCAGGTTCATTCCAAAGTCGTTTAAACAGTGGTGAGAGACGACCCAGCTTCTTTAGATGGATAGAATTCGTGTCATTGTGAAATCGAAGCCTGGAATCTTGCGTGGTCCGTATGACCGGCATGGCTAAACAGTGAGGAGCGTAAACCCAAAAGATATTTTCAGAGGACCGCAACGTTGCGCCAGCGATTGTGACCTCTCCAGTCACAACCCGGATGCCGAAACATCCAAGCACGATAAACCTCTTTCAAAATCCATTGTCAGTCTTTCAAACTCATGCCAGACAAATTCATCGGAGAAAACATCAAAGGAACGTCCCACCTCACCCTCATCCAAGCTCACTTCCAGGCTACCATCGTTCAATGCACAATGTTTGATCTCTGGTATTTGAAAGGACGAGTGACTGATAGTTGGAGGTTGCGGAGGTGGTGCTGGGGAGTCTGTAACAACAGATGCGCTATCCAATGCACGACTTTATACGCTTCATCAGATTCAGAAGCTCTTCTCTCGTCCAGAAGGAGGGACCATCTCATTTCTCACCTTGCGCCTTGAGGCGCTGGGGAGGCGTTGGGCCGATTGGCATCATTGCGATGCAGGAGAGACTGCTTCGCACTTTTCCGAGAAGAACGAGCCTCGTCTTTCGATTTCTGGGGTTTGGGAGACTGAAGAGCATTGAATGGATTTGTGCTTGGCGTCATCGGCTCCGGTGAGTTGCTTTGGCTCTGAACAGCAGAGGCTCCGAGTCGTCGACGGGCCGCGATTGCGCTGACTGCACTGACCGGGGCTACAGGGAAGATTAGAACGCGGCTACGTGTGGCATGCCGGACGGCGCTTGGGTTATAGTTTCAAATGGTATTGAGACCAAAAGAAAAAGAAAAGGGGGGGGGGGGATCACGTACACGGAGGCGGAAGTTCGCCTTCCAGCTTTCGACGTTTGCTGGAGGACATGTTGAGTCTTTGCCGTCCAATTGCGCTACGCTATTGATCCATGGCGACGTTAAGGGTTTGAAATTACGATAAACTGGATCTTCCTGAGTTGCTCTTCCCTCCTTCCTTTCCTTTTTTTTCTTCGGTACTCATGTGATGCTAGATGACTAGCAGCAGACTGAATGGAGTAGTTCCGTTAGCAAAAACCATGTTGGTTTGAAGTTGCTGGATCTTATCGATAACATCAAACGGCCTGTCAGGATCCACCCTGCCAGCCGATGCGCGTGCGCGCCGCGCGCGAAAGTGGAGCCGTTGCTTGAAAGGGTTCAGCCAAAATTTCGCAGCCTTCCAAGTTCTTAGAAACTTTCTGCTTCAACCCACTTTGCCTTCAACAACCTTGGGTAAAATCAACCTTTTTCTCTGTCGCAACCGCCACTTACGTGCGGATTCATTGCTCAAAATGGCACCCAAGGGAAAGTACAAAGTGTATTCCCTGAGCAAGCACATTGAAGACACCCAAAGGGGTCTCACTGCTGATGCTCAGTACAACAAACGGGCCGGGTTGAAGTCAGCAATGGCCATCAAAAAAGAACCCGGTAGCATTGACAAGAGCATTTTTGGCAACGACGCCAGCGATGACAGTATGAGCGACGACGATAGCAGCAGCAGTGGTAGCAGCGACGAGGAAGGGTCTGATTTTCTTCGAAAGCTAGCCATCAAATCTGGCAAAGCTCCAAACGCGACATCTAAAAAACGAAGCAAGGACGACGAGATTGCTGATAGCGACGACGAGCGAAAAGCTGCAGCCAAGAAGACGGAAGCGGGCAATAAGACGCAACCTATCAAGCGTGAAGAATCATCTGAGGACGCATCCAGCAGCAGCGAATCTGAATCCGAAACTGACTCCGAGTCCGAGTCAGAAAAAAGTGAGAAAAAAGTGAGGGCTGATGGAGCATCCTTGAAGTCTGAAGCGGCACCGGGCAATACATCCACATCCACATCTGTCTCTAAACTGAAGGATGACGAGAATGAAAGTGACAGCAGTGAGGCTGAAGAGCCCGAAGAGAAGACACCTTCACGTCTCACGGCGAAGAATGGTTCCAGCGCTGAAGAGGGCAAAGAGGAAAAGGTCTTGAAACCTGTCGCAACCTCTCCATCTGTTTCCAAAATTACCAATGGCAATGCAACAACTAGTACTTCAGACACGAGCTCTAGCGAAGAGGAGGACAGCGATGACGAAGAGGAGGACAGCGACGACGAAGAGGAGAAGTTAAGCACCTCCCCTGCCAAGTCGTCCAACAAGAATGCAAAGCAGGCATCTTCGACAAAGTCTTCTTCCGAATCTTCTTCTGAGGCGTCCGATGCCGACGAAGCAGATGAGTCAATGCACATCACGGATCGCAAGCAGCACGGCCGAGTTGCCCTACCCGATTTCATCGCCCGTGATTTTGTTCTGCGAAAGAGCGACGACGGAGCCAAGGGTCAGGATGTGGCACGAGTCTGCAGTGAGGCTAATCTCCAAGGCAAACAAGTTTGGTACTTCACGGTTCCGGCCAATGTGCCTATTTCTGTGGTGCAGAATATGGAGATTCCTATGAACCAGTCCAACCGAGACGACAGAGTCTTTTCTCATGACGGTGAAGAATATGGTATTTCCTTTGACAGCATGATGCCCAAAAGCTCCATCCAAATTCTGATTCCATCTGCCGACGGGGCGCAATACCGATCTGGTGAGTAAAGTCTCTCTCGCACACTCCGTTCCTTCCCCTTGTTCACCTCCCTTCTTTCTTTCTGAAAACAGCCACATCATTTCTTTCATCCAGACTAACCAAGACGTCACAGCTCCTCAGCAGATCAATCAAGTCATGCACGTCAAGAAAGTTGCTCAGCTTGGTAGAGGCAACCTTCACACCCTGTCTAGTGGACCAGCCCCTCAAGATCCTCGTCGCGCACAACCCAAGGGAATGAAGCTCCGGTATCGACCATTTGGCGTCAACACTCCAATGGGTCAAATCGGCGGTGATGACGAAGAATCTGGTAGCGAGGCTGATATTGACATGGTTGATGCCCCGAGTCCCGCCGTTCCATCTCGTTCGGCAACGTCCAAGGCAGAAAAGAAGGAGAAGAAGCAGAAGCAGAAGAACCAGGATACGGATACGGCTCGCAAGGGCAAGAGAAAACTGTCTTCTGAGGATGACGCTGCTGCGGCAGCAGAGCAGCTCATGGAGGAGAGCCAGTCGGCAAAATTTCAGTCAAAGAAGCAAAAGACACTCAGAGATGTGAGTCCCGACCTGGGTTCCGACGAAAGGGGTTTATCGTCGTCGTCATCTTCTTCTTCTACCACCAAAAAAGTGACGCTGGTGCTGCCGCCCGAGGTGCCCTCTTCACAGCGGGCTTCATCTACGCCAGTACCAAAGTGGAAGAACAAGAATGTGAAGCTTGAAACGCCGGTTTCTGCGCCACGGCAGTCTGTTGTTCCCATTCCTGTAGTTCCAGGGTCATCCCAACTGCCAAAAGTCTCCCCTGTGCCGGTTCCTCAGCCTCCGAGTACAGCTTCGCCACTTGTGAGCAAGGACAGCAGAAAAGTGAGGGTCAAGAGAGAGAAAATAGAGAAAGCCGCTCCTGTCGCCACCATCAAGCAGAGTCCTCCGCCGAGCGCACAAGGCAACAAGCGCACTACAAAGAAAGTCACACCAGTACCGGCTCCCAAGCTCAAGTCTACGAGCTAGGTGTCGAGACTTGGCTCGGGAGGATACCGCCCTCCATCATACGGTTCGTTTGCCGGACGAGGGATGGTCAGACGCATTTGAGCAGCAAACAGATTTCTCTCATGCAGTACAATGGAAACAAGGAGTGATAAGAGCTCTCTGGTCAGAAATCACGGCCGTCCATTGGGGCCTTGGCGCCCAATTTTTTTGAGGAGATGAAAGATGAAGTTTTTTTTTTTTTTTTCTTGTTTTCTTTTAATTTGCTTAAGCAGCACAGGTGCTCGGCGTTGTCAAGGGAAACAAAAAAAAAGACACCAAAGGCAATGGCATGATCTGGATTGTTCTTTTCGCTATTCACAATGATTTTGAAGATACTCGGAATCAGAGCAGGAGAGCTGAGTGCACATTATTGAGAGATGGAAGGAGTCATTGGCGACGAGTAAACCATGGCATATGTGCTCCCCAACACGAAGAGTGATATTGACATGGAGGAAAGGGAGAAGGGGAAAGAAAAAAGGCATGACTACTCCGCTTTGGACGTACATGGCTTTTGGACGTTAGCATAGCTCTTTTTCGGATACCAAATGTCTTTTGCTTTGTAGTGGAATTTGATGGACAGGTGCACCGAGTCTTGATCTCATCCTTGGCGATCCTCATAAGTCGACATGGAAGTTGGCAGCGAGTGCTCGCGGGTATTGATGCGCGCCACGCCGAATTCTGTTCATACCTGCCTGAAGGGCTGATGATTAAATACGTATAAATGTGATACATGTTCAGTAGCAGCCCTTGTAAAACGTAGTATTATTACAGAACCTATAACGGGCTGTCCTAGTATTTATCACCAGATCCAAGTCCGCGCACTTGCAGCTAAGTACCTGGACATGTGCAGTGGCAGAATTATATGGCCAAATATGCGGCGGAACAACCTGGGCCCACCATATGCTTGTACAGTGACACACGAAACCACGTGCGCCTTTGACCACCCATTTCCTCCAAACGCCATCAACGGCCCCTCCATCTCTCTCTCTCTCTCTTCATTTTTTCTTTTTGCCTTTTTTTCTATGTTCCTCCTTATACGGACCATCGGCAATACTCGACGTCATTGGGTTCGTTGAACGGCTCATACCATTCCTCGACACGGCATCGTCCCCCCCCCCCTTCATTGGTGATGCAATCTACTCATGTGGAACGACTTAGGCTCTGTTGTCGTTGCGCTCACGACCTATCTCGATGGCGGGCTTCCAAGAGACGAAGTCTACACCACGTGAAGGCATTGCAGAAACCGGGCACCGGCGGCACGGTAGATCAAAACACCGTCCCCCATGCCAAGGACATATCCACCAGGGACAATCATCGGCCGGAGGAGGAGGCTGAGCTCGGCCCAATGTCGCGTAGGTTGGAGGAAGCGACCGAGGAGACTCTCCTGTCTGGCGGTGTTAGCGGAAGACGAGCCATTCAAGACGCCGGTTTCTCGGAGGAGCTGAGAGAAAAGCTGCTCGACAAAATCGCAACTGCAAGTTTTCAACAGCAGCAACAACAAGAACAACAACAACAACAACAACAACAACCAGCCTCACAGTTGGGGACCACGAGTGACGCTCCCTGGACCGGCACCGAAAACACCGTCGATGCTGTGCTCAGGATGCTTCAGGATGCCCACAAGCCTCTGCGGCCTGACCGTGGTGTGGGGTTTCCTCCATCCGCTGTTGTTGACACGCGCCTGCGGCGACATCGTGGGCTTCAAGGCCAAAGTCCCGGACAAAGAGCCGTCAATGCGCGTGACAGGGCAAACATGTACGTCGGGATGGACATGAAGACGGCCAAGGGCTTGAGCGCGGACGAGAGAGCAGAGATGAAGGCCGAACTACGGGAGCGCTTCCAGCCCGCGGCGAGGGCTGTGCCCGCCACGCTCTCTGGAATAGCGGCCCTGGCGAATCAGCGAATCGAGGATGCGATTGCGCGGGGTCAATTCAAAGACTTGCCGCGCGGCAAGGAGCTGCAGCGGGACCCGACGGCGGACAACCCCTTCATCGACACGACGGAATACATCATGAATAGGATGATTCGGCGGCAGGAGCTTGTGCCCCCGTGGATTGAGAAACAGCAAGAGCTGACCAGGGCGGCTCGAGTCTTTCGAGAAAGGTTGAGGAACGACTGGAAGAGACACGCGGCCAGGATGATTGCGTCGCGGGGGGGCTCGCTCGAGGAACAAATGCGTCGAGCAGCTGCGTTTGCCGCCGCAGAGACGCGCCCTCCTGCTTCTTCTTCTTCTTCTTCTTCTTCTTCTTCTTCTTCTTCTTCTTCTCCTGCTTCCCCTGCTTCCCCTGCTCACCTTCCTACGCAACTCCCTTTCCGCGACCCCGACTGGGAAAAGACCGAAAAGGCATACATGGACCTCTCCATCGACAATCTAAACCGCATCACCCGAAGCTACAACCTCATGGCCCCCGAATTAGCCCGAAAGCCCTACTTTTCCCTCGAGAGAGAACTAAACGCCTGTTTCGCAGACACGGCTCCCCTCGTAGCCCACGAGATCAAGACCCGAGCCCTGGGCCGTCGTGCGACAACCGGCGCGGCAACGGGAAGTATCGGCTCTCGGAACGGGTTGTCTGGTTTGGTCAGCAGGGTTCTGGGCAAGGAGGACACTGTCAGGATTCACGTAGAGGGGAATGAGAAGGCGTATGGTTGGAGGGAGTGGTGGCGGGACATTTGGAAGAGAAAGTAGGGGGTGTTTTTTTTT
>SRPU01000340.1:0-21652 GCA_018360185.1 Claviceps lovelessii | reverse complement strand
AGCTTGCTTCTTATACAAGCTCGAATATATAAAGCTTCGAACGAACGAACGAACGAACGAACGAACGAACGAACGAACGAACGAACGAACGAACGAACGAACGAACGAACGAACGAACGAACGCATATTTATACATATATTAGAAATAAACTAACCTAGCTAACAAATACGTTATAGGAGTAAGATATGCACCCTGTCTAATCCTTTTCATTAACACGTGAAAAGGGTAAGAAGGAAGCACGCTAAATCACTATACTTGTCTAGCGAAAGGCTATTTAAACCTTAAATTATACGGCTACTATATAAAAGTAACCCTTTATAATCTTTATTAGTATCTAGGTATTTTTTTATAACAGTGTTATGTATATGTAAAATACGAGCAGCTTCACGTGTAGTTTTAAAGGGTTGATCAGGCAATAAATTCATTTTGTGCTACGAAGTAAGCAAGATCTTCATCTTTTCTATAAGCTCAAATTACCATACGAGCATAAGAAAACTTTATTGTGTTTTTAATAAGTTCAGTCTTTAAATCTAAATTTATTTCTTTTTTAAAGAAATATACAAATAAATTATTCTTATTTGTAGCTACTTTAGTATCCAAATGTCGACTTATTGTTCTATATTCAACATTAAAATAATTAGCCGCTGCAGATATACTAGAAAAAGGTGCATTATTTATTAAATTTAAAGTTTTAGCTTCATATGCTCATACTTCTAATTTATTCCCTAACGAAATAGATTCTGAAATATTTAACAAATTATGAATTTCTTTATCATTAAGCGGTCTACTATATAAATAGGTACCTTTAACCCCTTCAGGTTTTCCAGTGTCTAAAAAGTAATTAATAACATTACGGCTGATACCTAATTCACTAGATGCTAATGTTTTTGATGAAAAAGGACTACCTTTTACTAATTCTAAAGTTTTAGCGTCGTACGCTCAAACTGTTTGAGGTGTATTTACATATAACTTTACTTCTTTTAATATTTCTTTAATTTTATCAAATGTATTTTCAAAATCTATTATAGGTCTAGTTAGATATAATTTATTTCTAAATGGTACATTTGTATCTCTAAATAATAAAAGAGTATTATAAGAAATTTCCTCTTTTTTAATAACCTCAGCCATACTATTATATTTAACTAATTTTTTATTTATACTTGTATCGTCCAGGCAATATACAAACACAGGTATAGGTTTATTGCTATTTATTTCTAGCGACAAGGTTTCAGATTTTAAATTTTTTAATTTATCAGTCAAACTAGTATAAATATCAGATTCTGAAAAAGAAGAAGAAAAAGTAGAATTTAGTAGAGGTAAAAATTTTTGTAAATAAAAGTTTTCTCTTATTCCTTGTTCATTAGGTCGCACAAACTTCTACTATAGAAAATTTGAAATATTCTAAACCAACTAATTTAAAAAAAAGATGGAATTTGCTATTACTGTCGGCTTGTATATGATTATTAAATCTTCTTTTAAAAAGAGTAGTTCTACCTATATAGTAAATAAGAGGATTATGTTTATATTGTATAAGATAAATTCCTTGATCCTCATTTCTTTAAGAACCCCGTTCTTTCTTTAACATCGGAGAACACAAGAATCTAAAGTTAAATCCGTATCAAAAGGAATTACCGGGGCTATTCTGTCTTTATACAGATCCTTTATATATAAAATATGTAAAGCTTTTATTTCATCCGGCAAGTAACTAAACTCCCTTTTACTATCTTCTGCCAAAGTACATTTAGCTGCTTCTGCTTTAGTAGAATAAGAATGTTTAAATGCGCCATTAGAACAGAAGCTACTGTTCCTGCGAAGCACAAATAAAGATTTCGCATCGCCTCTAATTATATTATGTATACTAAACTTAGTACTTAATAATCTTATTGGTCACACCGTACTAATTCTATTTATCACTACTATAGGTTTGATTTTATTAACATAAAGGAAAAAAGATTCGTTTATAAGAATATGCAATATATAAAAATTTAAATTTAATCAGGCCACATCATGGCGTATTATTATATTTAAGAACAAAATAAAAAGGATAAAAACCCCCAATCCTACAAGTATGTCTATTAATGTTATATAATAAACTAACTTAGTCGTTGAACGTTGATGTTTTAATATTAATAAGTATACTAATAAATAGCCACTGATTAAGCTAAAGTTATTAGTTAAAACAGACTTACTAAAACATCCTTCGCTTCAAGTTGACTTATTAAAAGCTTTTCTTGAAATTCATTTGGGTAAGAAACCATAATTTTCATTATGGAAGGACTTTTTGAAAAATAATAAAAATAACCTTTTTGATACTTTTATTTTGGAAATTTGCAGTAGACTGCTACACAAGTGTAAAAAATTTAAAACAATTTACACTCCGAAAGTAAGAAATCCGAACTGTTTTTCTTAGTAATAAAAAAGAAACATTGCTATTCTTAAAAGACTTTAATAAAACTAGTTCTTAGGATAAGTATAAAACATAAAATTTTTATATGCTATCGAAGTATCAAGATATTTATTCAACTCCTTAATATGTATCCCGATAGTTTTTATAGCCTCACGTTTAGTTTTAAATGGTTGGTTCGGGATTAAAGTTAACTCCCCGTTAGCTTCCGCTTTATAAACCCAAATTTCAGAACGAATATAACCAGCTTTAGCTGGTTTACCTTTAATTAATGTATCTTTTAACTCGTAATCTATCTCTTTTTTAAAAAAATATACGAGCATTTTATCTTGTATAGTAGCTAATTTAGTATCTAAATGTCTAGAGATTGTACGATAATTAACCTTAAAATAGTCCGCAGCATCTTGTATGCTAGAAAAAGGCGAATTATTAATTAAATTTAATGAATTTGCGTTATACGCATAAACTTCTCTTTTATTACCTAATTCTAAATTTTTAGTATTTTCTAAAAGATTTTTAATTGTTTCGTTGGTTATAGGTCTAGAATAAATATAATTTCCTTTAACCCCTTCAGCCTTGTCTTTGTCTAAAAAATAATCTATGACCCTTGTACTAATACCTAAAGCTAAAGATGCTTTATTTTTAGAATCGAAAGGACTACCTTCTATTAACTTTAAAGTCTTGGCATCGTAGGCTCAAATTTTAATAGGTGTAACTTTATTCAAAAGACCTTTAGGCGTATTTTTTGTAACAGTTTCAAATTCCTTTTCAAAATCTTTAATAGGTTTAGTATAAATTAATTTCCTTCTATACGGCACAGAAGTATCTCTATACTGAGATAAGCTAGTAGCATTAATTTCTAAAGCAAGACTTGCCTCTTGTATACTGTTATAGTAAAGGGCAGAAGGTTTAATCCCCCCCTCTTTAACATCATAAACATAAAGAGGGACATTATATTTAAACGAAGTACTACAATTAGATCCTCTTAGTGAATCTAGCTTAGATTTTAAAGTAATATTTATAGCGGTTTCTGTCATAGAAGAAGAAAAAACAGAGTTTAACAGAGGTAAATAACTTTGTATAAAGAAATTTTCTCTCTCTCCTAATTTATCTAAAGTGCATGTTTCAACAATAGAAATATTAAAATGTTCTCAACCTATTAGATTTAAAAAGGTATGTAATTTACTACCTGATTCCGCTTTAATATGATTATTAAATCTTCTTTTAAAAAGAGTAGTTCTTCCTATATAATAAATTAAAGGATCATATTTATATTCAATAAGATATATACCAGATTTTGATCCCCACTCTTTTAAAAATGCATCTCTTATTTTTTTATCGCAAAATTTAGTACAAGTAGCTAAAATAAATTCTCTATTAAAAGGTATAACTGGGGCTGCTCTATCCTTGTATAGTTCATCTATGTACAATGAATGCAAAGGTTTAATATCCGATTCCTGTTTATGGGGTTTATCTATTCCACGGTAAGTAGAGTCTAGATGCTTTGTTGTATGAATATTACGTTTTCCCGTCCTATTAATTAAAGCTTTTACTGCTTTATTATTATAAATATGACGGTACTCTTGTTGAAGGTATCCTTTATCTTTTTTATATCTGCATAAAGAATAGAATACTTCGTTAGTAATCCTATCTAGTAATAAGAATATTCAAAAAATTCCATAAATAATAAGTAAACAATTTGTATTATCTATTAATAATAAAAGAATTAAAATAGTAATACAAAAGAGAAGCGAGCAAATTACGCTTTCATTTGAAAAGTTCAATATTTTTATTATTGTTTGCGGGTATCCAGCCAATAGTATTCCGTATGTAGCTAATGATGACACGGCTAACATAAATAGTATACCTAATTCCATATCACCTAGAGATAATCCAGGTCCATACTTAATGCAAACTGTACTAATTAAACATTTCTTCCCCTATTCATATGCTTTTGAATTTATTTTATTCTTAAAACATTTTCTTCCTAAGCACTAATTTATCTTCTTTTTTTTTTACTATATCCGTTGTCCCTACGAAGTATGCTTGCGCAGGGACTACTAAACATCAATCTTTAAAATCTAAAGATTTTACACCTAATACCGGATTATTTTTGAAAAAAGGTATTATCAGTAATATCAGAAAATCTGGTAACTTTAAAATCCTGATCCACGTGAAGGATAAGCATTTTCTATTTTTCTTATATAACAATTTCCACAATTTAAATAATCTTTAATTGCTATCAATAATACCTCGTCTTTTTCATGTTGTAGGCACTGCAAAGCAGGAGCCTACTTCGTAGTAATTTTAAATAAAAGAGACTTAAATTTACCCCTATCTAGAGAAACGGAAAAATTTCCATCACCAGCTGTAAATCCAGATATTCACTGTGTATCTGGAATTACACATGGTTCTCTTAAAGGACGAGCTACTGGAATAGTTTCTCGCTCTTTATTTTTTATAGCTAAAGCTATAAAAAATAATAGCAGAAACATTAATTGTAATTCTTTTGATAAACCGTAATTTATAGTTGCTTTTATGTTAACAATTCTTTGAAAACCTTCAGTAGTTAAGTGTTCTTTTAATTGGATAATAGATACAACTTCTTTAAATAATCTCCTTTTTTTCTAAAGGATACTTATCAAAAAATTCGATTAGTTGTATTATCTCTGCACGTGAAGCAGCAATTTTCTTACTCTAAAATTACAAGTAGATTGGCCAATATTAACTGTTCCAATATTACCTAAACTTTGTAGAATTCCTAGTATAACCGAAGAATCTTTAACATGAAGTTTAATTTGGAAAACAGGTTGAATTTATCTAGCGCAAGCTAGCGCAAGCGGTCCTGCTTTGTACTTAGGTTTTCTTGTCATATTACACATAAAACTACCCTCAGCATCGGTGCTGCTATTATTTTTTATAGCTTTAGCTATAAAAAATAAAGAGCTAAAGCTAGCCTGTGATAAATCAAGGGTTTATTTGTGGTTTAAACAACTCCTCGTTATTATCGAGATTATTTTTAAATGTTGAATAATTACGGCGAGAATTAACTCTTGAAGAATTAAGGTTTGCAACAACCTCTCCAATTAATGGTGAATCATGATTAACACACAATTTGCGATAACTTATTTCTAAGTTAATTAGAGCACACCTTAAATATTTACAATGATATTATAAATATCTATAGCCGTCTGCTCGTTGCTCTTTTACAGTAATAAAAAGCTTACGCCCTTATATTGCTGACTTAGATCCGCGATTGTCCATATTCCAAAGCCTAACTTTGATTTATCTTATAACTTGTTACTATACCTGAGTAATTACTTCAGCCACTCATACATTTTCATATATGGCTTAGTATTATAAGCTTTAGGAGTTCCCCGGAGTTTGACTATATTACCCTATGAACAGGTATAACAGCGTAGCTTAATAAAGCAAATATTAAAGTTACTATAGGTCCTAAGAAGAATAATATTAAATTGGCTTGTGTAGGAGCTACATATTCTTTTAATATTAATTTTAAGGCATCCGCGAATGCTTGTAATAAACCGTAGTAACCTACAGCATTTGGCCCTAATCTTCTTTGCATACTAGCCATAGTTTTTCTTTCAGCTACAGTTACGTATGCAACTACTAATAATGCAGGCAACATTAATAATAGATTTTCAATTATTGAAATAACAGTTATGGGTAAAAAATTCATTTTTATTTGTGCAGCTGCAGCTTCGCAAGCTAAAGCTAGAGCTATATAATGCTAGTTTATATTCCTTTTACATTATAAAAAATTAATAATATATAATTAATGCGCTACATATATATTAGTAAGTACGCTATACATTAAACTTTAGATAACCTAGATGCAAAAATAGTCAGTAATTAAAGAGCAAGTTCTAGTTAATAAACTATTTATTATTAAGGAAATATACCTCATCTCAGAGTCGAACTAAGGTCCCAATATTAGAAGTATCGTGCTCTACCATTGAGCTAATGAGGCTTGAAGTATAACTAATCTATTAGTCATACTCCAAATGTAAGATTACTTAAAGAGAATTTTACTACATACAATTTATTAAATTTAGTTTCATACTAAAATATTTACTTATTTTTAGAATTAACATATATATAGCAAATATCCTCAAAATTTAAAATGAATCAATTTAAATTTATAATCAATAAAGCCATACTAATTACTAAAACTATTCAATTAATAAAAAAGAAAAGAGTACTACTCTTTCCTCAAATAATCAATAATTTTTCTAGTAATTTATATATACTATTATTGTTAAGTAAAGATTTTATTCAACTTAAACTTTCTTTGTTGTTTGTTACTTTAACACCTATAAAGAACACAATTAGTGTAAAAAGTAAGTATAAATATCATAAAAGAACTATCTCATAAGTCTCTAAAAAATCTAATGCACCTTGAGCTGTAAGTGAGTTATAATCTCCATTTTCAATCATAGATTTTCCAGGATAAGAATCTTTAGGTAAATTATCTTGAATATTTCTATCTGAATTTCTAGATATATGTTGGTAAGTAGTTGTAGTTAATGCATACAAACCTGTCGCTACTACACTTGTTCCTACAGCAAACCCGGCTTTAGCTAAAGGAGAACCACTTTTTGTCACTAGGCTTGCACCTAGAGCTAATGATCCTACAATTGTAGTTGAAAGTCCTCCAAAATAACCAGTATTATTTAGTATACCTGAAGGAATTTTAACTTCTACTTTTCCTGCTTCAAAACTAACTTTAGTACCTGAAATACTCGGATTAAAATTAGTTTCTTTAGCGACTTTTGTAGCAGTTTCTCCTATTTTATTTATAGTTCCATCATCTAAATAAACAGTATTTATGATACTATCAAAGAACATTAATACAAGTGTTAAAATAATTACACAAAATATATAATTATAAATAAATTTTTTTAAAGTCAAATCATCTATAAATTTTTTTTTTAACTCTGAACCCAAAATTCCAGATTTTAATAATTGCCCTCCTATCATCCCTATTAAGGTACAACCTAAAAATAATATTATACTATTATTAGATTGTAGTGGTAAACTTACAAATGCGTGAGGTTTAGGTGGGCTTGATAATCCTCATTCTAAACTACTATAACTTCTGTTTAAGTTAGCTTGTAAGATATCAGTGTAGAATCCTGGTGTTAATCAAGGGTTTCTACTTGCAACTTTACCTTCAACTAATTGGTTGTAAACCAGGTATAAGAATAATCAAGCTGCAACTACACTTACTATTGATCCTAAACTACTAATTAAGTTTCATCCTGCGAATGCGTCAGGATAGTCTCCTATTCTTCTAGGCATTCCTTGTAGTCCTAAGAAGTGTTGAGGAAAAAATGTAAGATTAACCCCTATGAATAATAATCAGAATTGTATTTTAGCTAATGTTAAGTTATAATTTAATCCTAACATTTTAGGTATTCAGAAGTATCACCCTGCGAACATTGCGAATACTGCACCCATACTTAATACATAATGGAAGTGCCTATAAAAAATTTATTTTTTATAGCGGACTATATCATTATCTGATTTTTTCTACAAAAGGTACTTTATATCATAAAGGATTTTTATACTGAATTCAATCTAATATAAATTCAGAATATTTTTTAAACTCTAAGCTATCTTTAGGTTCAATTTTAAATTCTCTTACTTCAATAAACTTTTTAATCTTGGATACTCTATAAAATTTAAAATCTGAATATAATCTATTTTTCATGAAATATTCATATAAAAACACCATACCTTTTACATTCTGGTATTTATATGTTATAGAGTTGTGAGATTTTCTAAATGAAACAGCTGGTTTATAATTGGGGATAACATTATCTAAATTCAACTTTGAGCTAAACTCGTTATGTTCAAATTCTAAATTACATTCTATTCTATTCCCTGCGTAGTTATATACAATACTTCCATCTGTATCTACTAATCCTGCAAAATAAGGATCGTAAGGGTCAATATTATAATTTGCTTCTTTATAATCTATACCTAAATAATCACAAGATTTTTTTAATCCTACTACTTTTAGTCTAATTAAACCATTTATATTATTAATTAAAAATAACATTTCTTCTTTTTTACTAATAATTCACATTGAATGTGGTTTATTTTTATCTGATCTAATTCTACCTAAATGTAAAACATTTTGAATGTAACTTAAGATTCTTATATCTCTGTCGTGTAATTTTATTCTAATAGCTTTTAAAACTAATTTAGAATTTATACTTCTAATATCAAAATTACCATCCCCATCTATAATACCTGCTAATCTTTTGAAAAACTCTTTAAGATCTTTACCTTTTAAATCAGATATTTGGCGTGTAGTCTCTGAGAATCCTTTACAGTTTTCTGCTGATTGTATCTCCGTGTTTTTTAAAAACACAGGTTTATTATCTTTTTCACTATATATAGTAAGAAATTGTAAATCTCTATAGACATCTAATTTTATAAGATAATAATATGTTATATATAGTAGATAACAACCTAAAAAGATAGTTTCCAGCATATAGCCAAATGCGTAATAATTTTTTAAATTATTAAGGCCCAATTGAGCAACTACGTAGTATGTCAGCTAAGTTGCTCAAATCTTTACATACAACACTGCTCACGCAGTGGATCGGACTATAACTTATCTAATTATTTAACTTAATAAACTTTCGATTGTCACGTTTAGTCTCTACGGATCCTACTCGATAATAAATTTAGATATTTATTAACATTGGTTTCCACGGTATTACCTTACATGGGGTAGATTTGACCTGCTTCATATATACGCTTGCGCTAGCGCGGTGCATTAAATATTCAGTTAGCTTAATCTAACCACCCTTCTATTTTCCGCATTAAGAAAACACATAAGGCTTCACCGTTAGCAAAATTAATAAAATAATTTTACCGAAAAATGTATGGAATTTTTCATGGTGACAAGACTACATGACACTTACTAAAGAATTTTTTTGAATTTTTTTAAAGACTCTAACTTTTCACCTAACAAAGGGTAGTTAGTACAATGTCCCGCTATTTTAGCTAATACCTCTTTCTTGTATACTTCTAAAAAATAGAAGTTATCATAAGGATTACGAACTTTATTTGATGCTTCAAAATACTGTTTTATAGCCTCTATTAAATAAAGGTCGTCATTTTGTCCTATTGAGAAAGAATGTGCATGCGATTTACGAATAGAAAAACAACCTTCCGCTTCTATAAATCCAGACAATCATCCTTTAAAGTAAGTAGGCAACTTAAAATCAATATTAGCGTTTATAATAGCGAATTGCTCTTTAAATTTAGTATTTCTCGTGGATAAGTATTTTTCTACTGAAGTTTCAGTTAAACATGTTTTTAAGAATTCTAGTTGACAGATTTTTTTTGAAGTTAAAAGAGGATAAGTATCAAATATTTTGATTATTTCAATAATTTCTTCCTTTTTATTTACAACTCAAATAACATCAGCCCCTTTTCCGGTAACCCTTACAGTTCCACCTATTACTTTAGCTATCTCAATCAACATATTATAATTAGATTTAAGGTTAGATAATTTTATAACTAATCTGTATTGTAAGGACTGTTTACGTCAATGGTTTACTTGAATACTACCATCTCCGTCTATTAGCCCTACTCAAAACATTTTTATATATTCTTTGTAGTTATTATTATCAGCCCTAAGGTGAAAGGCTGATAAATCATTATAATAGTAATTATTATTTAGACTTGAGATAGGGGTATAAGATACTGTCTTGATCATAACAAATAAACTAAACATTAAAATACTTAACCCTAAAATTCAAATAGTATCATGGAATGCGATATCTAATGAAGCGTTAGCTAATACAACACCACTTACGAATAATAAGGTTTACTTATTTAATATCTCAAAGCTAAAAATATAATCTTTATAAGGAGCATTTATTTCTGCATACTTTTTAATTGTACTATGATTAATCTTTAAAGCTTTTTGAGCGTCAGTAACTCCATCATATTTAGATAGAAAATTCATATTATTATCATACACAAATACAGCTCTTTTAATATGGCTATTCTTAGTAATATTGTCTATTAAAATTTTACTTTCATAAGATTCTCAATCCTTAATTTGAGGACTATCCTCAATATTATATGGTATATTGCTGAAATATCACTCACCTCTAAATAAACTTTGGGTTTTGATATTACTAACAATAGTAGAATGGTTAGAATTTATTCTACTAGCTATAGTTAATACCGAAGGAAAAATAACTAATAATTCTTTAAAAGAATTATAAATATAAACAGGGTAAGCTGAATTAGCTTCTATCATTCTTCTTTTACTTTCAATAGAATGACTTTTGTTATAAAAAGGATTATTTTCACCAATTAAAGCTCTAGCTATTAGTCCTTTAGTTTCTTCATTATGTGTTCTATTTTTAGCTAATTTAGATAATAATTGTTTCGTCTCTTCTGTATGTTTATAACCTAAAGAAGAATAACCTTGTTTTAATACATTATAATGCGGTAAAACAGATGTTATATAAAATGTTTCTCTAACAGTTAATATATCTACACTAACATGCTCTAAAATTTGGAAACTGAAATTTGATTGACCATATTTAAGTAAAGCTTTTACTATAGGCATGTTCATATTCTGTTTACTTTTTAAAAAAGCAGTATTAAGGTAATTTTTAATTCTAGTGGTTAAATGTGCAGAACTACCTATATAAGTATGACCATTTATATTATTAATAAAAAGATAAATACCTGATTTATTTTTTTGTTCTTTTAATATACGGCTTTTATCTTCTTTAAAGTTATTGTATATATAGATAGAATCTAGGTTTTTTATGTTATCTTCTATATTATTACTAGAAGTGGAATACTGACGAATAATAGTTTTATTATAATTAATACTATTATTATACAAATAAGTTAACGCATGCTTATTTAACGGACTATATCTTCTCGTATAATATATATGAGGATCACGTCTAGTCTCTGAGGAACCAACTAAGATATTAAATATCTTAGGGTTTCCTGCTGATTGTTCAAAACTATACATTGTCACTGAATTTAGTATAAATCCTAGTAGCATAGTTATTAGAAGTTTCCAGCATATGGTGATCTTTAAAGGGAGAGCTAAGTGGTTTATTAACCCTCCGATTGTGAACATGAATACAAATCCTAATGAGAATAACATAGAAGGTGTCATTTTGATAGATCCTCCATAACATGTTGCTAATCAAGAGAATATTTTAATACCTGTAGGTACTGCAATTATTAATGTAGCGGCCGTGAAGTAGGCTCTTGTGTCGACATCTAGTCCCACTGTATACATGTGATGCTAAATTGTTAATAAATATTTTTCTATTTACCCATACGAAATTGTATGCTTCTTTCACAAGAAGTGTCGGACTATATCTTCATCTTTAAGCTTTTCCTGTTTTATTTGTCGTACTATTATTTAAATTAATTTGTTTTTGGAGAGTTCTTATTTGTGATAATCCTTCATTAGTTAAATGTAATTTATTTGACACTTGATTATGAATAGTTAATCATTTTTCAAAAGAAAAAGTTTTTTTAGTTTGTAATGGAAACATTTTAAAGTAGGCTATTACATGATTCAACGCTTTAAATCCAGTAATAGTAAAACGATAAACATTGTCTGTACCAGATCTTAATGATACCTTACCAAATCCAAATAATTCATATACTTTATTTAGTATAATATTATCTTTTTGATCTAATATAAAACGCATTTTTATTACACAACCTAATGTATATCTTGAATTTGTTGTAACAGATACATTAAAACATCCTTCAGCATCTGTGAACCCTGATAGTCAGCTATCCTTTAAAGTAATTGAAACAGGAGTATTATTAAACTTTATAATACTAGAGCCAAAACGATTATTTAAAGCTTTAACTCATAGAGCTAATTGTTCAATTCTATGGTTTTGAGCTAAATTCCCATTAAATAAAAAAGCTAATAGTAAAATATCTGAAGGGTTATCAACCATTCATCTATAAAAATCATTATTTTTGTGCGCAGCATGCGCAGCAACACTTTTCCCTTGAGGATAATGTTTAACTATACCTATCTTAAGTTTAAATTGTATTTTGTATAGTATATCACTTTCTTTTTGAGTAAGAACAAAACGAACTCTTCTACCTTTATCATAAGTTTGAATAGCCCCATCTCCTTCTGCAAATCCAATAAATCAAGTTAACCATTCATTAGTTAAATGGTCACTGTTTTTAAATAATGTAGTATAATAAGCACGAAAAGGGGAAAAATTCAAAGATGTTTCGCGTGTAGTCTCTGAGACGCTCTGTTTGTCTTCATTTAAATACAGGGACAGATTGTCTGCTGATTGAGTATAACTAATTAGATTTTTACCATGTAAGGTACCAATTAGCACTAAACTGTTCCAGCATATAGCGAAATTAATTATATTCCTTATATCACTATAAGGTGAAGCCATCTTTACTCAACTTCACACGATAAATCCTAAGATTCCAATAGATAACATAGCGTAGCGATATTTAACGTAAATATAATATTATTTTAATCTATTAGAATTCATTTCTAAGTTTAAGCTTTTAATTTTATTTAAACCTGTCTGAGTTAAGTGTTGTTTTAATTTAATAATAGTCATACATTCTTTAAAACATATATAATCTTCCTGTTTTAGATTTAATAAAGGATAAGCATCAAAGTGTGGTATAATTTTTTCTAATAAAAAAGTAGTATCTTGAACATAATAATCACACCTTGGTGTTGCTGTATTAGATCTTACATTTACAGAGCCACAGTCATCAAAAAATTTTATAAATAATTTCATTAATTCTAAATCTTTAACATGTTGAGCTATATGAAATCTACAACACACATTTTCTCTTAGTGTATGACCACCCTTAGCCTGTCTAATATATATAGAAAAACCTCCATCTCCTGCAACAAAGCCTGATACCCATTGAGGTTTTAAATTCTCAGGTAAAGATATATTTGCTCTATTTGCAGGTATAATAATAGCTTTAGCTTGCGCAGCAGGAAAATATTTTTTAACTTTTTCTGATACTCCTCTGTTTATCGAAGCATAGTAAGAAAGAATTTTTAAAAACCCTTCATTTGTTAAATGCTCTTTATTTAGTATAATTTCTATAACTTTAGATCACAGTAAAAAATCTATAGCTTTTTTACTAATAAGAGGATATTTTGTAAAATGAGGTATTATAACATCTTTTATATAATTCACATTAGTTACTCTATATACAGATTTTTTACGATCAGGTCTATTATATACGGCACCTACACCGAAAAAATATTGAATTTTATTCAAAATCTCTTGATCTTTTTCATGTAAATTTATTTCAAATGAAACCCTTACTTTTCTTTTCAAATCACTGCTTGCTAATCCGTTGGATGAGGAAATTTCTATTATTACAGAAAAACAACCTTCAGCGTCCACAAACCCTGTCACCCAATTAGGATCTAGTTTGTGTAAATAATGTTTAATAGAGAAATCTTTACTTAATACTTTATTTACAGGTACTTTATTAAACGGTCTTAATTTAGTACTTTTATTAAATATTGGACTATATCTTAACCTTTCAATTAGAAAGATTCCTCTTGTGTAGTCTCTGAGGTTATAATAGACACATTTTAAATCGTTAATTCTTAAAATTATCTTATTATTTACCTGCTGATTGCTCATTGTAATATCCTTAACTTTTTCACTGTTAAATTTTACATTACTAGTATTTAAGGTGTTAGAGGTTTCCAGCATATAAAGAGGTTTTACGTCATTATTAATTAACGTAGGCCTATTAATGACCATACCGATGTAACCGAATATAGGTTTGCTAGAGTTAGATGAGATAGTTGTACTTATTATACCGAATCCAGGTATAATTAAGATATAACAATTGTTTTGATTAATTTAATAGTCTTATGGATCTATTAATATTAATACTCAAAAACTTACGTCTTTGTTAGGACTCGATCTTATATTGAACTACTATTCATAGATTGTTTTAATTTTTTAATTGTATCTACACCTATTTCCGTTAAATGATCTTTATTTTGTATTATTATATATGCTTTTCTTCATTTAAGGTAATTAACATGTTTACTAGATTGTAAATGATAAGTATCAAAATAATTTATTACTTTTTTAGCCGAACCAAAACTAGTTGATCCATAATAATAAGTATCTTGACTCTTTATATAACCTATATTACCCCCAAAAACATCTTTTAATAGAATTAAAAGAGAATTATCCTTTTGATCTACTAGGTAGTTTAATCTTATTTCAGGTTTAGATCTTTCTTCTGCTGCGCAAGCTAAAGCGACCCTGAATTTATTAGGGCTAGCACAGAGGCTAGTCCTGGGCGAAAGGCTAGTAACAATTTTAATTTGGAAACTAGCATCTGCATCAGAAAATCCTGCTATTCAATGATTATTAAAATCTTTAGTGTTATTCATACCAAACTCTATATTTTCATTATAATATTTAGAATTTTGTAATATATTTATAACCTGGTTATATTTCTTAACAGTTCTTAATTTATTATTAATTAAATTAATAGCTTTTAATATACCATCTCTATTAGATATTATATATAAATAGGCATTTTTATCTTTAACTTTTCTTACTATACCAAAACCTATAGTTTTCTTTATATAATAAGCTAATTGTACATCAGGAGAACTAAAAACAATTACTAATTGTTGTTGTGTACTAAAGTGTCCATCTCCGTCTATTAATCCTGCCAAGTAATGTCCAAATTGTTCATCGTTTAATGGTTTTAAGTGTGTAGATACATGAATAGATATATTTTTTACATGTTCAATATTGCTGCGTATAGTCTCTGAGGTTCCACTATAAAAAGTGTTACCTGCTGATTGACTTCATTGTTTTAACTTTTTGACTGTGTATATAAATATGGAGTATTTAAAACTAGATGACGAAGTGTTTCCAGCATATAGCAACATTAAGAGGCTTATATACTTAACCTCTGGATGCTACATTTTTAGAGGTAGCCTCTAAATTGTTTGGACCATATCTTTAAACATTATAATTTTTTCATTTAGCCATAAGAGTCTCTCAACTTTTAGCTAATAAAGATCCTGAAAGAGCAATATGAGCTTTCTTACTCTTCAATTCATATATCTTAGGTACAAGATGTAATCTATTATTTTTAGCTGATCTAGATGGGTATTTTTTAAAATATTCAATCAAATTAAGTACATCTTCTTTCTTAGTGATATATCATTTAAATGAACCATTACCACCTCTATCTATATAGACATAACCCCCATATAGTTCAACTAAAGGTGTTAATAGCTCAGAAGTCTTTTGACCTGCAGAAATAGATAATTGTCCATCGGTACTCTTTATAGTAATTGACCCATCTGAATCAAAAAATCCCGAGAATCAACCATTATCTCAAGTTAACTTTTCAGGGTATTTTAATATTATATCGTATTTTACACAAATATAGTTTAATTGTATCAATCTATTAGGGTTTCTTATGTGACCATTTACATCGTTAATAAGATTTAGTAAACCTTCTTTATTATGTAATCTATATCTTAATGCACTAACACCGGATCTTAATTTAATTGAACCACCGTAGACATTTTTTACAGCTTGTAAAGCACACTCATCTCGAATGTCCATGGTTATTTCTAAACTAGCATAACCTTTTTTAGATAATGAAAAACAACCATCTCCGTCTATTAATCCGGCTAGTCATTGTTTAAATCTTAAATCCTTAGGGGATTTACTTAGATTATGAATTGATTTTATGTTTAACAAACGTATGGCCTCTGAAGTTCCTACTAGCGTGCTAAGCGCGTTGGTTACTTGCGAATTATCGTAAATTTTTAGGATTTTTACTATTACGGTGTACAATAAAGTACAACTTATGTGCATAGTACCTAATAAATATAAAACGAACTCCTCGCTTATAGTTTGTTGCGATAAATTTACATTTAAGGGCCATATTTGACCGAAGAATCCAATACTTCAAATTTAATTTGTTTAAACGTTCTCTTATTAAATTCCTGTACTACTAAATAGCCTTGTGCATAAATAAAAATATTCATGGAAGTATTCGACTGTACATTAAGCAGCATTTCAGCCACCCATTGGCGAACCAGTCTGTAGCGGTCACTTATATAACCGACGGTCTTTAAATGAGAAACTTATTGACCGTTAACACCAACATTGCAAATATCAAGAACAATTTACTTTTTCTTATAAGAGTTACAAGTAATACTAGATATTTACTAAACCTATGGTATATAAAATATATTCTCTATTTAAGATCTTATATCTTTTTACATCTGTCTTAGTAGATTCATAACTTTCGTTAAACCATGGCTTTTTTACCTATTCATAATATAATAGTTCAGTTTGTTTACAAAAATAATTCTATCTTTATGTAGGCTGCTTAGTGCTTCTTTTTTTTTTCAGCGCTTCTTAGTTTTTACTTAACTAAGAAGTAAAAACAAGCGAGAAAAAAAAATAGAAGTATGCCGCCTAATTTATTAGTGCGCTACGAAGTACGCTAGCCGCCTAATTTATTAGCCTTTATTTTTTATAGCTATAAAAATAATAGGGAGGGAAGCTTTAGCTTGCGCAGCCCTGCTACGCACCGCCTCCTTCGGAGCAAGCTGTCATTTCAATTTTGTAGTTAATTATTTCTTTTGTAGCGCAAGCACTAAATTACAAATCTCGTCAATCTGCATTAATAAAATGTTTTAAATATGTAAAGTAGCTATACAACTTATAATAAGTAATGTCAATATTATTATTACTCAAATAATATTAAATTTACTATACATTTTAATTATCTTGAATAATATATTATAAACAGTTGTACCTAATAATTTTTTTATAAATACTAATTTTATGTCTTTATTTATAATGTATATACTACTTAGTATAATAACCAAATTTATTAGTAAATATATAGTTATAAGATGTATTAAATAATTTGACATTAATAAATTAAATAGATCATTATTTAAATTAAAAGGTTCTTCCATTGAAAAAGCGACACAACCGTCTACAGGCCCTTCCCCTCCTTCATTAGAACTTGAACAGGTTTTGTCTGTTGTATTTACATCATTTAAGCTATTTTTATCATTTAAGCTATTTTTATCATTTAAGCTATTTTTATTTTGAAGATTGAAATCTTCTTCATTATTTTCTCCTGCTGTGCTTCTGTGCTTCTGCGAAGCACAGAAGCACAGAAGCACAGAAGTATGCACTGCCCCCGGACTCAGCCGGTGGCTAATGAAATTCGGCCGAAGAAGAATTTTTAACTTGTGAAGAATTATTTGTAAAATTTTCTTGAGTTAAGCTGTCCATAGCTTTAGCTGCTACAGTTATGCAACCTCCTAAGGCTCCTCCCACGGCTATTGCACCTAATTTTGTAACGAGGCTACTTTTTTGTACAACAGTTGCAGCTGCACCCATACCCCAGCTACTGCTGCACCTATTCCCACATTACTTAATCCCCTAGACAAAGTTTCTGCTGGTAAACTAATATTAGGATTGTTTATATTTATATTATCACTAATTTTTACTTCAGGTTTAGATAATTTGTTTGTTATATCAACCTCACCATCTAAATAAACTATATTTATATCAAAATAAATATATAATATTATTAAGACTAATAATATAATAAAGTATTCTAATAATCCCATGTTAATAATAATATACTTTAAAGTTTTTCCTGAATAACCTTGGAATAACAAGTAAAAAAATATTATAGAAGGTAATAATATTCAAATATTTAAATCATAAAAAAAATTTGTATTCATTTCGTTGTTTTTATTTATAAATTGTATTAGATTGTTAATACGTATATAAAATGTACTGTTTACAAGTATATTTACTTACATTACATAAGTTATATATGTATTTTTTATTATCATATGTCAATGGGTACAGTACTCCTTAATACAATAATTAATATATATATGTATTTTTATTATTATTATATGTCAATGAGTACAATACTCCTTAATATATCTACTGCATAATATGCAAAAAATTAATAATTTATATAATTTTCAACTAGGTTTAGAAGAAGGCTAAATTAAAGCTTGCTTCTGCGAAATACGTAAATTATTTTAGCCCTTTATTTTTTAGTTGCTGCATGCATACTACGTCAGCAGCACCAGAGGGATGTTACGCATGGAGGCTGCGCAGTAAAATAAATGGGAGCTTGCTGGCTGGCTGGCTTGCGCTAGAAAAATTAGAAGTACTCCATATACCTGCAAAGCAGGGATCAGGAGCTGCAAGCTCGCTAAAGCTATAAAAAAATAATAGCAAGCTAAAGCTCGTAAGTTAGAATTATATTTGTAAATAGACTAAATTAAATTAGATTACTTTGTTAAGAAAAGATGTTGGAATAAGATAGGATCTCCTCCTCCAGCTACTTCGAAGAATGAAGTATTAAAGTTTCTGTCTGTAAGAATCATTGTTATACCCAAAAATAAAATTTGATCTACTAGACCAGGTCTCATGGTTATATTAACCTTTTAAACATAATTGTTTAAAGTAGATACTCAATACGTCACCGTATTGTTAGGACTATATTTTATTTATATAAGTTATATAAGTTCTTTAAATGATCTCAATTAAATTCTGTTCTGTTATTATTCAATTGAGATTTTATTTCGACTATTGTTTTAATAGATTCAGGTTGTGTATGCTTTTTAAGTTCAAAATATGACAATACTTTTCTTCAATCTTTATAATTTAAATACTTACTAGAAAATAAAGGGTATTTTTCAAGATATTCTATTAATATAAAATTACTATTTAAATTAGTAGTTCTAACCCTGTATTCAGGTTTGGGTTTATTCATTCTAATTACTTTTACAGTTGATAGTAAGAAATCCGCGATTAAACTCAAATATTCATAATTATTTACATTATTATGGTCAATATGTTTTTGAGATAATTCAAATTTACATTCTATTTTAGGATATTTACCGCTCAAAGTAGTTCTTACTGAAAAATGCCCGTCAGCATCTATAAACCCTGCTAATCAACAATTAGAGTTTAGATTACTTATATCTTTACTCTTCTTTTCTATATTTAAATCAAGTTTTGAATTTAATCAGTCAATTAATCTATGTAAAGCATAAATTTTAGGAGTTCTCAGGTAACCATTTATAAGATGAGTTACAAGAATTATACCTTCAGATTTGTTTATTGATAATACATAAGCATTAGACCCTTTTTTCCTAGAAATAGAACCATGGCCTAGTTTAGATTGTATCATTAAAGCTAAAGGGTAATCTCTTAAATCAAATACTATTTGTATTGAAGGATAATATAATTGGCCTTTAGGTGATCTTTCTGTTTTTGGTACTATAATAGTACCATCTCCCTCAATTAAACCTGCTAAATATGAAGCAAATCTAAAATCAAAATTATTACTATAACTAGAAAATAATCTACTTTTTCTATTTAAAGGCTTATAACATATAAATTTTGGCGTATAGTCTCTGAAGATTTTTAATAAGTTCAAATTTACTAAACATCCTGCTGATATAGATATAATTAATACATATATCTCTTTCCAGCAATTGGCCAAATTTAAAGCAGGCAGTATTTTACCTGCTAACACAGGTAATGATAATAATAATAATACAGCTGTTATTACTACAGCTCACCCGAATAATGCTAATTTCACATGTTTAAAAAAAACTAGATTAATTTATTTATAGCACATATAGAATACAATATCTTTTTGTTTATTAATCAGATTAATAAATTAAAATAGTTATCTATAAGTATAATATCATATTCTACTTTCTATTAAAATTCATATTAGATTTTATCGCTAATATTTTATCTAACCCTTCTTTTGTTAAATGTGATTTATTAGTCATAAGATTTGATACTTTTTTAAAGTCTTCATAATCTTTTACTTTTTCACCTATTATCGTATATTTATCTAAAAATGGAATTATTTTATTATGTAGATCAGATAGTTTCGATACAGTATATCTTACTATTGCTGATCTTTCATTTATTGTTATAGAACCGCAATCAAGAATAGTTTTTATTTCTTCCATTATACCTATATCTCTTATATTTTGTACAACTATGAAATTTAAACTGAGACTTAAACCTAATTTATGTGTTTTAGATTGACTTGTCTTTACAAAAAAACATCCCTCTCCTGCTACAAATCCCGCTATTCAGTAATTCATATCAAATACTTTATTCTGTATTGATATGAATTCTGGTATTATAACCGGGTTAGTTTTAGGAAATTCTAAAGCCAATCTTTCAGGTAAACCTTTATTCATAGAAGCTCTTATATTAACTAGACTTTGTAAATCTGTTAAATGAGATCTATTTAATATAAGATAATAAGCTTTTGTAAATAATAAAAAATCTATTTGTTTTTGAGTTCTTAAAGGGTATTTATTAAAATGTTCTATTACACTTAACATATCTTTCAAAGATGTAACTTGGTAATTAACTGTATCTTTATTTATAGTTATACTACCAGTCCCAAAAAAATCTTGTATCTTATATAAGATTTGAATATCTTTAACATGTAAGTGAATAGAAAATACCAATTGTACACTTCAACCTGAATTATATCTGGGATTTTTATAAAGAGCTAATTGGAAGCATGCTTCCGCATCGCAAAACCCTGTTATAAAATTTGGATTTAATTTCAGATTGTCTGTAGAATATTTCGTTTTACTTTTGTTTATATAAACAAAGAAAGAATAAATTCCATAACAACCTTGTTATGGATTAATCTATACACAAGATTTCCCCGTGTCTTAGAGTACACCTTACAATATATATATTATATTGAAGAACCGTCTACTCGTTGCTCTTTTACAAACTTTATATAGTTTGATTTAGATCCGCGATCACCCATTTCATAGCTTGCTAAGCCATCATCTTTAGTGATATTACCATACCCTGAGTCATTAATCAGGCCGGCTCTAAAGTTTCCTTTACAACTTTGGTTACTAAAGCTTTAGGGCTTCCCCGGAATTTGGCTCTTATACACAAATTAGCTTTTTATGTAATTTTATACCGGGTGTTCTCATGTTAGCTATAGTAGTTATGACACTAAATAAGGTAATTTCTTACCTTTGTGGACTATCTCTTCAGCAAACCGAAAACTTGGTTTGGTGTAAAACATATAGTCTCTGAGGATCCTACTCATATAGGTAATTACCATATTATTTTGGTTTC
>SRPU01000339.1:0-21670 GCA_018360185.1 Claviceps lovelessii | reverse complement strand
TTATAAAAAAAGGCATTAAGCTTAATTTATTTTATATATATTTAAATAAGTGCTATAGATTTATACTTAATAAGGCTAAAGTAAATATAAATTATTTTAATAGTAAAGGTAAAATTAAGGTTAAGCTCTATTATTATATATTTAACCTAAGTTTAATATGCTTATATAGTAGTCTTCTCTTTATATTAATAGTCTTTTTACTTTAAAGTAAGTACCTTAGCTAAAAATAGTTTAAGGGAATAATTATAAAGCTAATTTAAAAATAATATATAATTTAGGTAGTTATTAAAATTTAAAGGGTATTTATATCCTTAATATACTAATTTATAATAAAGTTAGGCTACTATTATAATATAGGCATTTTAGATTTAATTAGCTATACTATTAGTCTTAATTTAATAATAAAAATAAAGTAAGTAGTAGTTAAGGTAGAGGTTAATTAAAGCTATAGCTAACTTAATTTTAATAAAAGCCTATAGTATAGCTTTAAAGGCCTTAGTAATTATTTTTAAGCACTTAGTTTACTTAAAAATAAATACCTTAGCTATCCCCCTTACCTTACTACTAATTACTATAGGGGTATAGTATAATTCTATATTATAAGTAATAATACTTTAAATTACTTATATTATTATTATTATTATTTAATACTCTAGTTAGGCTAAGCCCAATAGCTAGTACCTCTGCTACTAAAACTATATAGGAAAAACCCTAGAGCAGGGAGGAAAACCTATATACAACTATAATAGTATCTGCTGCAGAGCTAGAGTGGCCCTACGCTAGTTCTAACTATATATAAATATACACTGCTAGCTAAACTTAACTAATATTATAAAAGAGTATATATTATAAAACTAGGATTAGTATAAATTAGTAGAGGTATAGTAAAGCAGTAAATTACCCTTAGAAGTAATTTATATATTATTTTAAGTTACTTTAGTAACTCTTATTAAGTATTATATTAATCCCTTACTATTCCCTTTAGGCTACTACCCCCTTATTAAAAACCTTTTACTAGCTTTTATACCTTTATAGCATTAGCTATATTAGCTAGTAGCTAGCTATTAGTAAATTAACTACTAGCTAACTATTAGTTATATAAGAAAGAAAGAAATAATTATAAAAGCTACCTTTTTCTCTTTATTTTTAGCCTTTTCTCTTTTTTCTTTCTTTTTTATTAATTGCTTTTATTATAAATATACCCCTAATTCTTCTATTATAGTAGTGCTGCTATATTACTGCCTCTAACTAACTATAGTAATAATAAAAATACTATTTATAAATAAAATTATTACACTAAAGGTAAGTACTAATTCTAACCTAATACACTGCTACTACTAATTTATAGTATAGTTAGGCTAGCTAAAGAACTAGCTTTATAAGGCTTACTTAATATAAGCTAGAGATATTAAAAAATAGTGCTATTACACTAAAGGTTAGTACTCTCTCTAAGCCTATATTACTACTATCTCTAATCTATATAGGCATTAGTAGTGTATACTTTAAGTATATAAAAGTAAAAAAAACTTATTTAAGTATAAGTATTTTATTTTTTATTTATATTAATAGCTAGTTAGTAGCTAATTAATACTATAGCTAAACTAAAATATTATATTATACTAAAAAACTATTAAGTAAGTAATAAATATATAAAATCTCTATACCTTTAAGGAGCCTATTAATATAAGTATACTATAGTTTAGATATAGTATTATTATAATACTAGTGTAGTGCTAACTTAAAGGTAAGCTAAAGAGTATAATACTATTTAGAAGAAGATATAATAACTTATCCCCTTGATGCCGAGAAGGCTACATTTTTGTACCGACCCACTTTATCCACCAGTCAAAACATCTGCATTGAAGGTACTTCGCGCGCCATACTAATTTATACTATAATAGAAGTCCTAGCAACGCTTTGATTTACAAAGAGATACATTGCATATCTTGCAACCCTACCTTGAAAGATGCCGCGTTTTTCGCTGATTAAAGGCCTTACTACTAAGCTCATTTAGCGGCGCCGGATTCCTCGTCTAACTAATTCTATAACCTTTATAGGCTAGGTAAGGTGAATTTTTCCCTTAGCAGATATTTTTATGCTATAAAATAGGCGTAAATTTATTGCTGGCTTAATTACGCTGCCTAGGGTTACTAGTCTTTATATAAGCCTTATAAAGACTATTAACTAGCTACTACTGCTAGTTAACCTACTATGTATATAGCTTCTAAATGTAGTTACTATAAAGTTATAAGAGAAAGCTATTAATAAGAGTAATCTTAAAAAGTAAGCTCCATATAACTGCCTACTAACCTCCTATATAAGCATAGTGATTAAAGCCTAAGCTACTTCTATACTAATTACTAATATTAATAGCATTTATATAATTATTATATTGGGCGGCGATAGACAGTATAATACACTCTTTTACCAACTTGCCTGCAAAAAATTGCTTTATTAGCCATGCTCTTATATATATTATTATTAGCTGTTTTCTTATGCAAACTTTATACTTAGTGCCTATAAAAACAGTTAATAAAAAGAGCATAAGAGCGTTATCTTTTTAGGCGATTTAGTTAACCTATATATAAAAAAATATATTAGCTAGTAATTTATATAGAAATATATTAAAAGTAACTTATATAACCGCTTTCTATTAGAATGGCTTGTACTATATTGTATAGCTAATACTATCCGCTAGTATTATTAGTTTTAGCTATAATAAAGGGCTTATAAATGCTACAGTTAATGCAAGCTATGCTAGTGGCTCCTAAATTTATTTAATAAAGTGCCTTAAAAAGCAGCGGTAATAAGAAGAGGTTATTAAGGAATATATAGTATATCTGCCTTAGTAGCTAATTTATTAAGGTTAGAACAACACTTTACATTAGATTTAGCTAAATCTTATTATTATTTAGATTTATGCGTTTTCTTTTGCCTTAAATGGGTTTCTTAGCCTTTAGGTTATAAGCTAACTACCCTAAAAAGTATCCACGCTTACTAATAGCTTAGAATTTAAAGCTAGTTAACATTAGCTTTAACGGGATTATTGTTATTTAATAAGACCTTTTAAGGAAGCAGACTATACACTTATCTATAGCTATATAAAGGCCTAGAAGCTATAGCTAAAGAGATACTTATTATATATAGCTAGACCACTCATTATAATGTTTAAACAGTGATAGTTTTTACGGCGTTAGAGAGCAAATTTAGAGGCACTAAAGAACCTACTTAAAGTAATTACAGGTTATAAATTTAAGAATTAGATGAATTAAACACTGCTAACCTAATTTAGAAGTCTTCCAATAGGCTCTATAGCTTTTTTTAGGGTAAATTCCTATATAAATCATTATTGTAAGCCATAGATATACCTTATTAGCTATTATAGCTTTCCAAGGCTAGTATTTCCGCCAACATAATAACCGCAGACATAGCGGCGCTTCTGCATCTATAGAGAGATTAGTATACTAAATCTAGGAATTTATAAGCAAAAGAGGTATAAATTGTTAGAAAAGCTTAAGTAGTGAGTCTAGAAGGTATAAAATAACGGCATTTCTAGGCTTAATAGTTAAAGGAAGGAATTCCTTTCCACACTGCTTATTAGGAGGGAAAACAAGCCGGTAGGTATTATCTGCTAGCTGCTTGTAGTAGCTATTAGTCTTATTAATAATAAATTTACAGTTAAAGGCCTTAATTATTAGCTGCGTTAAGGCTTGTAATGTATTGCAATGATTAAATTCTAGGTGTTGTTAGTGCTCACAAGGCCAATTCATTTTATCGTTAGTAGTATCCAAAATCCGTTGTATAACGATT
Organism: Claviceps lovelessii; assembly: GCA_018360185.1. Lineage (NCBI taxonomy): Eukaryota > Fungi > Ascomycota > Sordariomycetes > Hypocreales > Clavicipitaceae > Claviceps > Claviceps lovelessii. The sequence continues at coordinate 17,860 of SRPU01000339.1, read as the reverse complement.
TGTGTTATAATGTTTTGGGAGGTTACTTTAGGTCACTGAATTTTGCGCCAATGAGCCACCAACGAAAAGCGGGTCGATACATCGGTGTAGCCTTCTCGGCATTAAGGGGATAAAGAAGGTAGAGATAGCTACTATAGTAGTAATATAGCTATTTAGTAATACTATAGTAGTCTTAGCCTTAACTTTAGTTAAGGGTAAGATATTACTATAGGCTTACTATATTACTAATATATTAAAGAAATATAATAATATTTTATAAAAGATTTATAAGCTTTGCCTAGTTATAGTATAAGGCTATATTAGTAAGGAGAAGAAGGGGGTAAAGAAGAAAAGGAAGAAGAATAATAATAAGGAGTAGGGTTAGGGCTAGTATAGGTATACTATACCTATAATAATTTATTCTAGCTATTATTTTTTATTTTTTATTTAATATAAGTTATATATTAGAGTGTTTTAAGCTAGCTATAATATTATTATAGCCTTCTACTACTTTTACCCCTACACTGCTTTAGGTGCCCTACTATATTAAGTTTTTAATATCTTTAGCTTATTATTTTTATAAATTATATATAAGCCTAAACTAGGGAATATACTTAGTTAAAATAAGCTATTTTATAAGTATAGTTACTACTTTATTCTTTTTAAGGGCCTCCCTAACCTTATATTAGTTATATACTAATAGTATACTTATATTTATAAAGTAAAGGTAGTTAAAGTTTTTATAAAAAAGTAGGATATAATAGTAGTCTTTATTATTAATTTAATAGCTATATAATAGTAAATCTACTTTAGGAATATAATAGTAGTAAAGAAAGCTATTAAGCCTAATTTATTTTATATATATTTAAATAAGTGCTATAGATTTATACTTAGTAAGGCTAGAGTAAATATAAATTATTTTAGTAGTAAAGGTAAAGTTAGAGTTAAGCTCTATTATTATATATTTAATATAAGTTTAGTATATTTATATAGTAGCTCTCTTTTAGTGCTAGTAGTTTTTCTATTTTAAAGTAAGGGCCTTAGCTAAGAATAGCTTTAAGGGGTAGTTAAAGGGCTAGTTTAAAAATAGTATATAATTTAGGTAGTTATTAGGATTTAGAGAGCGTTTATACCTATAGTATATAAATCTATAATAAAGTTAGGCTATTATTACTATATAGGTGTTTTAGATTTTATTAGCTATATTATTAGCTTTAATTTAATAATAAAAGTAAAGTAAGTAATAGTTAAGGTAAAGGTTAATTAGGGCTATAGCTAACTTAGTTTTAATAAAAGCCTATAGTATAGCCTTAAAGGTATTAGTAACTATTCTTAAGTACTTAGTTTACTTAGAAATAAATACTTTAGCTATTTCTCTTACCTTACTACTAATTACTATAAAGGTATAGTATAATTCTATACTATAGGTAATAATACTTTAAATTACTTATATATATAATAGGTATATATTTTATATTAAATAACTCTATATTAATGCTATTAGTAATATAAGTATAAGCTACTACTATACTAATTTTAACTTAACCTAACTTTAGTATACTTTTTAGTATAGTTTATAATAAATTTAAACTCTTAAAAAGTAAATAAATTAAACTAGCTATATTATATTAAAACTAAGTTAAACTAAAGTTATAACTATAGTATAGTATTTTATAAAATATATAAGTTTACTCTTTTTTAAGTTAAATTTAAGGCCTAACTTTTAGAACTAATTTTAGTAAATTATTTATATAGCCTTAAGATAGCTTTATATTTTTTTTACTATATAATTATATACTAAAATATTTATATTATTAAAGAAGCCTATAATTAATATAGACTATATTACTTAAAGCTTAGTATATAATAGTATAATATAAAGTAAAAAGAAAATAAAGAAAATAAAAAATCCCTATAATACCCCTATAATAATAAGTAGGGGGCTAATTATTTTATTATTAAAAAAAAGATAGGTAATATACTTAGTAGTAAAGGAGTAGGTTTATACTATAATTTAAATAGAGATATTAATAGTAATAAGAGTATAAATAAGTTATTTATAGTAAATAGTATTAAAGGCTATTAATATATTTAGCTAAAGTAATAATATAATACTACTATAGTACTATACTATATATATAGATTTTACTAATATACTTAATATAACTTTTATAAACTAATTTACTTTATTACTTATTTATAGGTTAGGTAGTGCTTTACTTAACTTAGCTATAAGGGTAAGCTAACTTACTATTATTACTTTTATAATCTTATTAACTATACTAAAGAGTAAGATTAAATACTAAGCTTTTATTCTTTATTACTTTATTAAAGTCTTACCTAGTTTATAGAAAATAATAACTTTTATTTACTAAAATAAAGTTAAATAATAACTAATATAGTAGTATATATTTAGTAAGTAGGTAAGGGTTTATATTAATAGCTTACTATAAACTTTAAGATAGCTTACTAAAAGTTTATTAAGTTTTAATACTTTTTAGCTAAATAAGCTTATTATAATACTATAGATTTTATTAGTATTAAATTAATTTTTAGTTAAAAATATAGTAATATTAAGATAGCTATTTAGATTACTTAGTATATTATTAAGTTAAGCTTAAAAAGAAAGGAAGAAATACTTAGCTAAAGTAATAGCTTTTTTTTAGTATATTTTAGTAATTATAATATTTATATCTTTACTTTATAGAAGAGTAGGGATTTATTATTATTTTAATAGTAAGCTACTATAAAGCTATACCTATTATTTAAGCTTTTAAAGGTTTTTATATTAAATAGTTATAGCCTTAACTACTATATACTAAGTACTATACTATTTATTATAAATAATATAGTTCTATATTTATACTATATTAATTATATACTACTAGTTCTCTTTAGTATAAAATACCCTTTATTATTAAAGTACTTTCTTAATATTTTAAATTACTTTTTTAATATATTAGTTTTATTATAGGTTTAGCTTAAAACTACCTTAGGGTTTCTTTAAAATTACTATATTTATAATAAACTAAAGTTTAGCTATTAATTATTTTATAAAGTAATTAATTTTTTTTAGTAATTAAAGTTAAGGCTTTATAATATTAAGCTAAAACTATACTATAGCCTTTATAATAATAAGGTTATTATTTATATATAATTATTTAAACTAAGGGAGATAGTTATAATATAGCTTAGGGCTAGAGCTTATATAAATAAGCTATAATATATAGTTAAACCTAATAAGGTTTAAGCCTTCTAAAAAATTAATATCTATACTATAAATAGCTTAGGTATAGTTAATAATATTATTTTTTTTTTTTTATATTCTTTATATTACCTTACTTTATAATATTATAAGTTTAAGCTATTACTACTTTATTAATATAAGAAGTATATTATATTTTACTAAGGTTTAATTATATTAGTTTTAAAGTAAGTAGTATTAGTTAAAGTTACTAATAAATATATTATAATTAAGGGGTAGGGCTAATATAAATTTAAATAGGGATAAAGTTTAATTAGGTTTATAAATTAAGAAGTAAATAAAGTAAATATTATACCCTATTATTATAATAAAGTACTAATCTTTACTTACTTATATTATTTATATCTTAGGTTTATACTAATAGTATATATAGATTATAATATAGCTACTTTAAGTTATAAGCTAAAAGTAGCTAAGGCTAAAATTAAGTAGTTTACTATTTAAAATCCCTAGTTTTTATATTACTATTATATTAGTATTAGGCTAGGACTTTAGTGCTAAGTGTATTAAATAGGTTTTCTTCTATATATTTTAGTATATAACCTTAATTATATACCTTATATTATATATTAAGTTAGACTTAGCTTATTTAAGGCTATAGTAGCTATAGATTACTAGCTTAAAAAGGCTTTTATAGCTACTTATAAATATTATATTAATTCTAGCCTTAATTTAGAAAGGTAGGTATATAGTTAACTAACTTACTTTTAAGGTAAAGCTTCTTATAATAATAAATTACTTATATTTTATTTTTAGCTATAGCTAAGTACTTTAGTTTATTTTTTTTATTTTAACTAAAGGGAGGGTTTAGTAAAGGCTAAGGGCTATATTAGGTATATAGTATATATATAGTTTTATTGCTTATTAATAGTATTATATATATAGAATTATATTAGGTATAGTTTTAAATAATTAATATAGTATTTATAAATAGCTTTTATTAATACTAAGTAAAACTACTTACCTTTTATATAATAACTAATAGTATAGTAGCTATACTATAGGGGTATAGTATAGTATATAGTAATATATTTAAATTTAAAATATTTATAATACTAATAAAGGTAAATAGTATTATTATAAGGTTTAGCTTTAAATATCTTAGCTTTATAAATAATACTAGTATAGTATAGCTTATTTATTACTTTAATATTATTAATAGTAATAATAAGGAGGAACTATATAGTAATGCTATATAGCTTTTATACTATAATTTATATAAAGCCTTAACTATTAGCTATAATTAAAGCTTAAAGGATATAGTCTTTTTTTTAGTTCTATATATAATATATAGAGAAGCCCTTAATAATAATATTAAATATATATTAACTTAGTATTACTTTTAGTTTAAAAGTAATACTAACCTACATAGTATCTTTAGTATAAGGCTTTACTATATTTTAAAATATAATAATAGTATTATTGCTTTAAAGGTAGTAAGCTATTATTATAATATTAATACTAGTAGCTTAATTAATAGTAGTAATAGTATTTTTAAGTAAATAATTCTAAATAGCTTTAGCTATAGTAATGCTTTTAATAATAGTTTTATAATAAATTTATAAAGATATTGCTATAGTTATAAAGTAAACTTATTAAATTAAAAATAAAAAAATCCCTTTAGTAGTAATACTAGCCTAGCTTAAGGCTAGTGTGTTTTTAGTATTTATAGCCTTCTTAACTATATACTTTATTATTTTTTTAAGGTTTTAAATTATAATAGGTTTATAAAGTAATAGTAAAGTTAATATTATTATTTTAATAAGAGTTTAGGGTATTAAAAAGCTATATTAAGTATGCATTAAGGCTGCGTTATTTATATAGAGAATAATATTCTATATACTTTTTAATACTATAATTAGTATAAGTTTAGTTATTTTATTATATTTAATTATAAGGTAATTTAGTATTTACTTATATATAGGTAGTAGTATAAGAGTAATTTAGGGTATTATTAATATAAAGCTACCTTAACCTATAAATAAGTAATAATAGCTTTATATAAGGCTATAGTTTTTATTATTAATATTTATTAATATTACCTTATTTACTATACCTATGCTTTAGTATTAATATACTATTAGAGATAGAGGTAAATAGATATAGCAATTCTTTTTCTATACTTTTTAAGAGGTTTAGAGTTAATTCTGCATCGCTACTGCAGTGCAGGCGAATTCGCGAAAAGTTTTCCTTAAATTACTTATATATATAATAAGTATATATTTTATAATAAGTAACCCTATATTAATACTACTAGTAATATAAGTATAAGCTACTACTATATTAATTTTAACTTAACTTAGCTTTAGTATACCTTTTATTATAGTTTTTAATAAATTTAAACCTTTAAAAAGTAGGTAAATTAAATTAGCTATATTATATTAATACTAAGTTAAACTAAAGTTATAACTATAGTATAGTATTTTATAAAGTATATAAGTTTACTTTTTTTTAAATTAAATTTAAGGCTTAATTTCTAAAACTAATTTTAATAAATTATTTATATAGCCTTAAGGTAATTCTATATCTCTTTTACTATATAACTATATACTAAAATATTTATATTATTAAAGAAGCTTATTACTAATATAAACTATATAACTTAAAGTTTAGTGTATAATAATATAATATAAAGTAAGAAAAGAATAGGTAAAATAAAGAACCCCTATAATATTTTTATAGTAATAGGTAAAGGGCTTATTATTTTTTTATTAAAAAAAAGATAGGCAGTATATTTAATAGTAAAGAAGTAGGTTTATATTATAATTTAGGTAGGGATACTAATAGTAATAAAGGTATAAGTAAGTTATTTATAGTAAATAGTATTAAAAGCTACTAATATATTTAGCTAGAGTAGTAATATAATATTGCTATAGTGCTATGCTATATATATAGATTTTACTAATATACTTAATATAACTTCTATAAACTAATTTACCTTATTACTTATATATAGGTTAAGTAGCGCTTTACTTAATTTAGCTATAAAAGTAAGCTAACTTACTACTACTGCTTTTATAACCTTATTAATTATACTAAAAAGTAAGATTAAATACTAAGCCTTTACTTTTTATTACTTTATTAAGGTTTTGCTTAGTTTATAAAGAATAATAACTTTTACTTACTAAAATAAAGCTAAGTAGTAACTAATATAGTAATATATATTTAGTAAATAGGTAAGGGTTTATACTAATAACTTACTATAAACTTTAAAGTAACTTATTAAAAGTTTATTAAGTTTAGGTGCTTTTTAGCTAAATAAGCTTTTTATAATATTATAAATTTTATTAATATTAAATTAGTTCTTAGTTAAAAATATAGTAATATTAAGGTAGCTATTTAAATTACTTAGTATATTATTAAGTTAGGCTTAGGAAGAAGGGAAGAAATACTTAGCTAAGATAGTAGCTTTCTTTTAGTATATTTTAATAGTTATAATATCTATACCTTTACCCTATAGAAAAGTAGAAATTTACTATTATTTTAGTAATAAGCTACTATAAAGCTATATTTATTATTTAAGCTTTTAAAGGTTTTTATATTAAGTAGTTATAGCCTTAACTATTATATACTAAGTATTATACTATTTATTATAAATAACTTAGTTTTATATTTATATTATATTAGTTATATATTACTAATTCTTTTTAATATAAAATACCCTTTATTATTAAAGTGCTTTTTTAATATTTTAAGTTACTTCTTTAATATACTAATTCTACTATAGGTTTAGCTTAGAACTACTTTAAGATTTCCTTAAAACTATTATATTTATAATAAATTAAAGTTTAGCTATTAATTATTTTATAAAGTAGTTAATTTCCTTTAATAATTAAAGTTAAAGCTTTATAATATTAAGCTAAAACTATACTATAGCTTTTATAATAATAAGGTTATTATTTATATATATTTATTTAAACTAAGGGGAATAGTTATTATATAGCCTAAGGCTAAAGCCTATATAAATAAGCTATAGTATATAATTAAACCTAATAAAGTTTAAGCTTTTTAGAAAGTTAATATTTATACTATAGGTAGCTTAAGTATAATTAATAGTATTATTTCTTTTTTTTTATATTCTTTATATTACCTTACTTTAAAGTATTATAAGTCTAAGCTATTATTACTTTATTAATATAAGAAGTATATTATATTTTACTAAGGTTTAATTATAATAATTCTAAAGTAAATAGTATTAATTAAAGTTATTAATAAAGATATTATAATTAAAGGGTAAGGCTAATATAAATTTAAGTAAAAGTAAAGTTTAGTTAGGTTTATAAATTAAAAAGTAAATAAAGTAAATATTATACCCTATTATTATAATAAAGCACTAATTCTTACTAATCTATATTATTTATACCTTAGGTCTATACTAATAGTATATATAAGTTATAATATAGCTATTTTAAGTTATAAGCTAAAAGTAGCTAAGGCTAAAATTAAGTAATTTACTATTTAAAGTCCCTAGTTTTTATATTACTATTATATTAATACTAGGTTAGAACTTTAATACTAGGTATATTAAATAGGTTTTCTTCTATATATTTTAGTATATAACCTTAATTATATACCTTATATTATATATTAGGTTAAATTTAGCTTATTTAAGGCTATAGTAGCTATAGATTATTAGCTTAAAAAGGCTTCTATAATTATTTATAAATATTATATTAATTTTAGCCTTAATTTAAAAAAGTAGGTATATAGTTAACTAACTTATTTTTAAGGTAAAGCCTTTTATAAAAGTAAATTATTTATATTTTATTTTTAGCTATAGCTAAGTATTTTAGTTTATTCTTTTTATTTTAACTAAAAAGGGGGTTTAATAAAGGCTAGGGGCTATACTAGGTATATAGTATATATATAGTTTTATTATTTATTAGTAGTATTATATATATAGAATTATATTAAGTATAGCCTTAAATAGTTAATATAATATTTATAAATAGCTTTTATTAATACTAAGTAAAACTACTTACCTTTTATATAATAATTAGTAATATAATAGCTATATTATAGAGATATAGTATAATATATAGTAATATATTTAAATTTAAAATACCTATAATACTAATAAAGGTAAATAGCCTTATTATAGAGTTTAGCTTTAAATATTTTAGCCTTATAAATAATATTAGTATAGTATAGCCTATTTATTATTTTAATATTATTAATAGTAATAATAAGGGGGGACTATATAGTAATACTATATAGCTTTTATATTATAATTTATATAAGGCCTTAACTATTAGCTATAATTAAAGCTTAGAGAATATAGTCTTTCTTTTAATTCTATATATAGTATATAAAGAAGCCCTTAATAATAATATTAAATATATATTAGCTTAGTATTACTTTTAGTTTAAAAGTAATGCTAATTTATATAGTATCTTTAATATAAGGCTTTACTATATTTTAAAATATAATAATAATATTATTACTTTAAAGATAGTAAGCTATTACTATAGTATTAATACTAATAGCTTAATTAATAATAATAATAATATCTTTAAATAAATAATTTTAAATAGCTTTAGCTATAATAATACTTTTAATAATAATTTTATAATAAACTTAAAAAAATATTATTATAATTATAAAATAAACTTATTAAACTAAAGAATAAAAGATTTTCTTAATAGTAATATTAGCTTAGCTTAAAGCTAGTATATTTTTAATGCTTATAGCTTTTTTAATTATATACTTTACTATTATTTTAAGGTTTTAAACTATAATAAATTTATAAAGTAATAGTAAAGTTAATATTATTATTTTAATAAGGGTTTAAAGCATTAAAAGGCTATATTAAGTATATATTAAGGCTATATTATTTATATAAAGAATAATATTCTATATACTCTTTAGTATTATAGCTAGTATAAGTTTAATTATTTCATTATATTTAACTATAAGGTAATTTAGTATTTACTTATATATAGGTAGTAATATAAAAGTAATTTAAAATACTATTAATATAAAGCTACCTTAACCTATAAGTAAGTAATAATAACTTTATATAAAGCTATAGTTTTTACTATTAATATTTATTAGTATTACTTTATTTACTATACTTATACTCTAATACTAATATACTATTAGAGATAGGGGTAAACAAATATAGCAATTCTTTTTCTATACTTTTTAAGAGGTTTAGAGTTAATTCCGCGTCGCTACTGCGGTGCGGGCGAATTCACTTTAAATAAAGTTCAAGCTATTAGTTATAATACCTTTATTATATTTTATTAAAAAAAGGCACCTATTAAGTGCCTTCCTTAATATATTAGCTTTAACTATTATATTTAAGGCTAGGTTTTATTATATAAAAGTAGAGGCTAATAAGAATATATTTTTAAAATATTAAAGAGCTACTTAATATATAAAGAACTAAATAAATAAAATATTCTTTTTAAATAAAATTAAGCAAGGGTTAATAAAATTTAAAAAGTTAGCTATAAACTTTTAATAAAAGTTTATAAAGCTTAAAAAGCTATATATACTTTATACTTATATTAGTGCCTCTTACTTTTAAATTACTACTACTTTAGCTAGGTTTAAATATATAATATAGCTAGCTTAAATAATAAACCCTAAGTACTTAACCTTAATTATCTTAAATATATACTTATTAATATTAAAATATAGGCTAGCTTATTAAAGGTATAAGAGAATATCTTTAGTATACTTTATATACTTTTTTTAGGTTTTATTAATATAAATAAGAATATTATTTAAGTAAGCTATAGTATAAGCCCTTAGAGTATTTCTTAAGGCTTTATTAATATATTACTAAAATATTATAAATACTATAGCTAAGCTAAAGGGGTATACTAGCTATTTAAAAAGGCTAAACTATATTTAAAATACTATTAAGGCTTTATTTTTTTTTATTATATATAAATAAAAAAAGATAATATAAATATTTAACTTTATAAACTATTAAGTATTAGATAAAGAGTATAGAGTCTTTTTAATAAGTAATAATAAGTAATGGTTTTAATTTATAATTTTATTTAATACTTTATAGTTTATATAAAAATACTAGCTACTTTTTACTTTTTTAATTAAAAGTATTAGTTTAGCTACTAAAGAAACAAAGGCTTAAATTTAACCTTTATTTATTAAGTTTATAATTTATTTCTATATTTTTAATAATTAATTCTATAGTATATTATAAAGAAATAGCTAAAATAGGTTTAATATACTATTATTAAAATTATATTATAATTATATATAATAATTAGCCTAGCCTTAGTAAGAAGGTAAGGTATTAGTATTTTTATAATAAAATAAATCCTTAAAGTTAGTAAGTTTATTAAGTAATAAGGAAAGGTTTTTATCTTTTTCTAAGTATATTAAGCTTACTATAAAAGTAAGAATAATATTAATCTTTTATAAACTTATAGCTATAATACTATTTATTTTATTTAACTTTAATATATATTAAGCTAGGCTAGTATATACTAAGCCTAGTATAGTAACTATTCGTAATATTATATTTTAGGCATTAAAGGTATAAATTTATAAACTACTTTACATATAAATAATTAGTAAATACTTAGTAGTATATAATATAATATTATTTTAAGCTATTTATAGCACTTTAAGAATATAGTTTTATAAAAAACCTAGAATTATATAAACTAAAATAAGGAATATTTATTTATTTAAATTAGCTTTAAATTAAATAAAATAAGTAATTTATAGCTACTAAAGAATATTAATATAGCTATACTTTATTACTATTATAATAATAATTAAGGTATATAATTAAATTAAAGAAATTTATTAAAGACTTAGCCTTTAAACTATACTTTTACTTATAATAGTATAGCTATTATAATTACTATTTACTTAAATATTAATAAATTAAAAACTATTATAAAAAAAAAGAAAAAGAAATAATACTTTTTTTATATAATATTTTATTTCTTTATAAATATTCAAGCTATTATTAATATAAATATAATATAAGCTATTATTACCTATATATATTTTATTATTATAATTATTATAGGTGAGAACTTTTTGCGAATTCGCCTACACCGCAGTAGCGATGTAGAATTAACTCTAAACCTCTTAAAAAGTATAGAAAAAGAATTACTATATTTGTTTATTTCTATCTTTAATAGTGTATTAGTACTAGAGTATAGGTATAGTAAATAAGGCAATACTAATAGATATTAATAGTAGAAACTATAGCCTTATATAAAGCTATTATTACTTACTTATAGATTAAAGTAGCTTTATATTAATAATACTCTAAGTTACTTCTATACTACTACCTATATATAAGTAAATACTAAATTACCTTATAGTTAAATATAATAAAATAACTAAACTTATACTAGCTATAGTACTAAAGAGTATATAAAATATTATTTTTTATATAAATAATATAGCCTTAATATATACTTAATATAGCCTTTTAATGCCCTAAACCCTTACTAAAATAATAATATTAACTTTACTATTACTCTATAAGTTTATTATAGTTTAAAACCTTAAAGAAGTAATAAAGTATATAGTTAAAAAGGCTATAAATACTAGGAATATACTAGCTTTAAGCTAGGTTAGTATTACTACTAAGGGGATTTTTTAATTCTTAGTTTAATAAATTTACTTTATAACTATAGTAATACTCCTTTAAGTTTATTATAAAACTATTATTAAAAGTATTATTATAGCTAAAGCTATTTAAAATTATTTACTTAAAAATATTATTATTATTATTAATTAAGCTACTAGCACTAATACTATAATAGTAGCTTACTACCTTTAAAGTAATAATACTATTATTATATTTTAAAATATAGTAAAGCCTTATACTAAAAATACTATATAAGTTAGCACTACTTTTAAACTAAAAGTAGTATTAAGCTAATATATATTTAGTATTATTATTAAGGGCTTTCTTATATATTATATATAAAACTAAAAGAGAGACTATATTCTTTAAGCTTTAATTATAGCTAATAGTTAAGGCCTTATAAGGATTATAATATAAAAGCTATATAATATTATTATATAATCCTCCCTTATTATTACTATTAATAGTATTAAAGTAATAAATAAGCTATACTATATTAGTATTATTTATAAGGCTAAGATATTTAAAGCTAAACTTTATAATAATACTATTTATCCCTATTAGTATTATAGGTATTTTAAATTTAAATATATTACTATATATTATACTATACCTCTATAGTATAGCTACTATACTACTAATTATTATATAAAAGATAAGTAGTTTTACTTAGTATTAATAGAAGCTATTTATAAATACTATATTAACTGCTTAGAACTATACCTAGTATAATTCTATATATATAATACTACTAATAAGTAATAAAACTATATATATACTATATACCTAGTATAGCCCTTAGCCTTTACTAAACCCCCCCCTTAGTTAAAATAAAAAGAATAAACTAAAGTACTTAGCTATAGCTAAAAATAAAATATAAGTAACTTACTATTATAAAAGGCTTTACCTTAGAAATAAGTTAGTTAACTATATACCTACCTCCTTAAATTAAGGCTAGAATTAATATAATATTTATAAGCAGCTATAGAAGCCTTTCTAAGCTAGTAACTTATAGCTACTATAGCCCTAAATAAGCTAAGTCTAACTTAATATATAATATAAGGTATATAATTAAGGTTATATACTAGAATATATAGAAGAAAACCTATTTAATATACTTAGTACTAGAGTTCTAGCCTAGTACTAATATAATAGTAATATAGGAACTAGGGACTTTAAATAGCAGACTACCTAATGCTAGCCTTAGCTGCTTCTAGCTTATAACTTAGGGCAGCTATACTACAATCTATATACACTGCTAGTATAGACCTAAGGCATAGATAATATAGGCAGGTAAGGATTAGTGCTCTATTATAATAGTAGGGTATAATATTTACTCTATTTACTCCTTAACCTATAAACCTAGGCCCGTGGCGCAGTGGTCAAGCGTTATAGAAAACCTCGTCACTTTTCTTACGTAAGCAAGAATTGTGGGGGGGTTGCAGGTTCGATTCCTGCACGGGGCACAGTTTTTCCTTAGTGTAGTGGGGGCTGTATAATAAGGAAAAACTGGACTCTAATTAGCTAGAAAAGTAGGGGGCTTTTCTAGCTAATTAGTAGCTTAGTAAGCTAGGAAAGTGGGTCTGGTCCCCCTACTTATCCTAGCTTACTAAGCAACGCGGATTAGCCACTCCTGCGTTATAAATGGGCAGAATACCCCTAGCTCTTGGGTTGCAGAGCCGGTTTGCAGCCGTGATTGCTAGAAAAATGTGGAATAAGGAAATAAAAAGTGGAGACATAGGGAAGGTTGTGATAGGATAGTGGGGAGAGGGTAATCTAAAGGAAACCGGATTTTATAGAAGGAAAGCGGGCTTTAAAGAAGTTATTAAAAATGTATTTAGTAAGGTTTTTCATCCTATTAGGCAACTAACTAATTAGCTAGCTTGCTAGCTAATTAGTAACCTAATAAGGTTTTCCTTAACTAGATAAAAATTCAGGAGCAGAGGTTCTAGATACGGCTAAGCATAAATTGCTTAGACGGCTAGCGTAATAAACAATAACAACAACAATAACCTATAAACCTAACTAGACTTTACCCCTACTTAAATTTATATTAGCCCTACCTTTTAATTATAATATATTTATTAGTAACTTTAACTAACACTACCTACTTTAGGACTAGTATAGTTAAACCTTAGTAGAATGTAATGCACTCCTTATATTAGTAGAGTAGTAGTAACTTAGACTTATAATGCTATAGAGTGAGGTAATATAAAGAATATAAGGGAGAAGGGATAGCACTATTAACTATACCTAAGCTACCTATAGTATAAATATTAACTTCCTAGGAGGCCTAAACCTTACTAGGTCTAACTATATACTATAGCTTATTTATATAGGCTCTAGCCCTAGGCTATATAGTAACTATCCCTTTTAGTTTAAATAGTTATATATAAATAATAACCTTATTACTATAAAAGCTATAGTATAGTTTTAGCCTAATATTATAAAGCCTTAACTTTAATTATTAGGGAAAATTAACTACTTTATAAAATAGTTAATAGCTAAACTCTAGTTTATTATAAATATAGTAGTCCTAAGGGAATTCTAAGGTAGTTTTAAGCTAAACCTATAGTAAAACTAATATACTAAAGAAGTAACCTAAAATACTAAAAGGGTATTTTAATAGTAGAGGGTATTTTATACTAAAAAGAACTAATAGTATATAACTAATATAGTATAAATATAGAACTAAGTTATCTCTAATAAATAGCGCAGTGCCTAGTATATAGTAGTTAAGGCTATAACTACCTAATATAGAAACCTTTAAAAGCTTAAATAATAGGCATAGCTTTATAGTAGCTTATTACTAAAATAATAGTAAATCCCTACTCTTCTATAGGGTAAAGGTATAAATATTATAACTACTAAAATATATTAGAAGAAAGCTACTGCTCTAGCTAAGTGCTTTTTCCTTTCTTTTTAAGCCTAACTTAATAATATATTAAGCAATCTAAATAGCTACCTTAATACTACTATATTTCTAACTAAGGACTAATTTAATATTAATAAGATTTATAGTATTATAAAAAGCCTAGCTAGCTAAAAAGCACTAAGACTTAATAAACTCCTAGTAAGTTACCTTAAAGTTTATAATAGGCTATTAGTATAAACCCTTACTTACTTACTAAATATATACTACTATATTAATTATTATTTAACCCTATTCTAGTAAGTAAAAGTTATTATTCTTTATAAACTAAGTAAAACTCTAATAAAGCAATAAAGGGTAAAGGCTTAGTATTTAATCTTACTCCTTAATATAGTTAGTAAGGTTATAAAAGTAATAGTAGTAAGTTAGCTTACCCTTATAGCTAAGTTAAGTAAAGCGCTACCTAACCTATAAATAGGTAATAGGGCAGATTAGTCTATAGAAGTTATATTAAGTATATTAGTAAAATCTATATATATAGTATAGTATTATAGTAGTATTATATTACTACTTTAGCTAAATATATTAATAGCTTTTAATACTATTTACTATAAATAACTTACCTATACCCTTATTACTACTAGTATCTCTACTTAAATTATAATATAAACCTACTCCTTTACTACTAAGTATACTACCTACCTTTTCTTTAATAGTAAAATAACTAGCCCCTTACTTATTATTATAAAGGTACTATAGAGATTCCTTATTTTCCCTATTCTCTTCTTACTTTATATTATACTATTATATACTAAGCTTTAAGTAGTATAGTTTATATTAGTTATAGGCTTTTTTAATAATATAAATATTTTAATATATAATTATATAGTAAAAGAAATATAGGGCTACCTTAAAGCTATATAGGTAATTTGCTAAAATTAGTTTTAGGAGTTAGGCCTTAAATTTAATTTAAAAAAAAGTAAACTTATATATTTTATAAAATACTACGCTATAGTTATAACTTTAGTCTAACTTAGTATTAATATAATATAGCTAGTTTAATTTACTTACTTTTTAGAAGTTTAAATTTATTATAAGCTATATTAGAAAGTATACTAAAGTTAGGTTAAGTTAAAATTAGTATAGCAGTAGCTTATATTTATATTACTAGTAGCATTAATATAAAGTTATTTAATATAAAATATATGCCTATTATATATATAAATAATCTAAAGTATTATTACCTATAGTATAAAATTACACTATACCTTTATAGTAATTAGTAGTAAGGTAAGAGAAATAGCTAAAGTATTTATTTTTAAGTAAACTAAGTACTTAAGAATAGTTATTAGTGCCTTTAAGGCTATACTATAGGCCTTTATTAAAACTAAGTTAGCTATAGCCCTAATTAACCTCTACTTTAACTATTACTTACTTTGCTTTTATTATTAAATTAAAGCTAATAGTATAGCTAATAGAATTTAAAATGCCTATATAGTAATAGTAGCCTAACTTTATTATAAACCTATATACTATAGGTATAAATACCCCCTAAATTCTAATAATTACTTAAACTATATACTATTTCTAAACTAGCTTTTTAATTATCCCTTAAAGCTATTCTTAGCTAAGGCCCTTACCTTAAAATAAAAAAACTACTAGTATTAAAAGAGGGCTATTATATAAGTATACTAGACTTATATTAAATATATAGTAGTAAAGCTTAACCCTAACTTTATCTTTACTACTAAAATAGTCTATATTTACTTTAGCCTTACTAAGTATAAATCTATAGTACTTATTTAAATATATATAGAATAAATTAAGCTTAATAGCTTTCTTTATTATTATTATATTTCTAAAGTAAATTTACTATTATATAGCTATTAAACTAATAATAAAGACTACTACTATATTTTACTTTTTTATAAAAACTTTAACTATCTTTACTCTATAAATATAGGTATACTACTAGTATATAACTAATATAAGGTTAGGGAGGCTTTTAAAAAGAATAAGCTAGTAGCTATACTTATAAAATAGCTTATTTTAATTAGGTGTATTCTTTAGTTTAGGCTTATATATAATTTATAAAAATAATAGGCTAAAGATATTAAAAACTTAGTATAGTAAGGCACCTAGAGTAGTATAGGGGTAGAAGTAGTAGAAGGCTATAGTAATATTATAGTTAGCTTAGAATACTTTAATATATAATTTATATTAAATAAAAAATAAAAAATAGTAGCTAAAATAAATTATTATAAGTATAGCGCGCTTACACTAGCCCTAACTCTACTTCTTATTATTAGCTTTCTCCCCCTTTTTCTTTACCCTCTCCTTCTCCTTATTAGTGTAGCTTTATGCTATAAGTAAGTAAAGCCTATAGACCTTTTATAGAATATTATTATATTTCTTTAGTATATTAATAATATAGTAGGCCTATAGTAATATTTTATCTCTAACTAAAGTTAAGGCTAAAACTGCTATAGTACTGCTAAATAGCTATGCTATTACTATAGTAGCTTTCTCTACCTTTTTTATAAGTTATTATACCTCCTCCTAAATAGTATTATACTCCCTAGCCTGCCTTTAAGTTAGTACTATACTAGCACTATAATAATACTATATTTAGACTATAGCGTACTTATATTAATAGGCTCCCTAAAGGTATAGAGGTTCTATATATTTATTACTTACTTAATAGTCTCCTAGTATAATATAATATTTTAGTTTAGCTATAGCATTAATTAGCTACTAATTAGCTATTAATATAGATAAAGGGTAAAGCACTTATATTTAAATAAGTTTTTTTTACTTTTATATACTTAAAGTATATACTACTAGTATTTATATAAATTAAAGATAGTAGTAATATAGGCTTAGGGGGAGTACTAACCTTTAGTATAATAGCACTGTTTTTTAATATCTCTAGCTTATATTAAATAAGCCTTATAAGGCTAATCCTTTAGCTAGCTTAGCTATACTATAGGTTAGTAGTAGTAATGTATTAGGTTAGAATTAGTATTTACCCCTAGTATAATAATTTTATTTATAAATAGTATCTTTATTATTACTATAGTTAGTTAGAGGTAGTAATATAGTAATACTACTATAATAGAAAGATTAAGGGTATACTTATAATAAAAGTAATTAA
>SRPU01000338.1:0-21694 GCA_018360185.1 Claviceps lovelessii | reverse complement strand
GGGGGGGGGGTTGTAAATCGTGGTTTACACAATGCTCCAGCGGCTTTCAGTCGAGACACTATATACTATATATAGTGAGCATGCTTTCTCTGCTGAAGGCGTTCTCAACATTCATATTTCCATTCCTCAACCCCATCACTTCACCATAATCACAACCATTTTTTTTTTTTTTGGTCTTTCCAAACTGGGAGTCGTCTTGTCTCAACATAACATGGCAACCGTTGCAGCCCAGACTCTCCGTACGAGGACACATTCCCTCGCCAACAAGGCAAGATTTTTAACAACAGCGGCGGCTTCCGTTGCGACTCGTCAGGGCACCGCCGCACCATGTACTTTCAGTTCCTCTATGCCGCCAGGCTTCGTAGCCACGGTGGGAAACCTAGAAACGTTTGTGCTTCCCGAAAAGGTTTCCGGGAACCTTTCAGATATGATGATGGCAAAGGCCATGATCAATGCCTGGAGAAAGGATGGCATTCTGCAGATTGCCATGTCAGCAAAACAAGCACGCTTGTACGACCTGGCCAACCAAGCTAGCAAAACTTTCTTCTCAAAGTCGCCATCAGAAAAGCATGCTTGTGTCAACGATTCAAGCTTTAGCGGATATGTCGCTTCCGGAGAGGAGATAACTGCGGGCATCGCGGACTATTCGGAGATTTTTACCGTCATAAAGAACTTGCAACCGGATGACCCCAGAGTTCTCGCAAAATGGCCGTGTCACGGCCCATGTCCTTGGCCAGACAAGTCCATGGAGCGTTGCATCATGGACTACATGTCCGAACTAGGATCCAATGGCGAGAAACTGATTCAAATGGTCGAAATTGGACTTGATATTCCACCTGGATCTTTGGCTAAGTATACACAGGATGGATTTCATCATATGCGCATTCTTAGGTATGTGAAACGGCCGGGTTGGAAGAAGCTTACGCAACCAGAGCTGACCAAATTTTCCTTTGTTCGAATATCAGATTTCCACCTCGACATCAGACAAATGGGAAAGGGAAATCAGGCCGAGGCATCGGCGCTCACAGAGACTACGGGTTGTTAGTCATGGCGGCTCAAGATGAAGTCGGAGGTAAAGTCTATCTTCACCCCAGCTTCCTTTTTCCCCAGCAGCCCCTCTTCTATTCCTTTACTACCGCTCAATAATCTGAGACAGCATTTTGTTAACATAACCCCCCCCCCCCCCTTTTTTTTTTTTGGCGCTTGGTCTCTAGGTCTCTTCACTCGCGCTCCACGTCAGAATGATGCTGTGGACTCGTTAGAGGACGAATCTGGCTGGACATACGTAGCACCAACGCCAGGTGTATTCACTGTATTTCCCGGTAAGTGATGCATACCATGAGGTTCTGAGTCTGACATGTGTAGACTCTTCAAGTTTTTTCTAACGGAATTCCCAGGTGATATGATGCAGTACATGACAAACAGCTTCCTGAAGTCCACGCCGCACAAGGTTGGGCTAAACGTTCGCGAGCGCTTTGCTTTCGCTTACTTTCACGAGCCCAACTTCAAGTCTCTGGTGAAGCCACTGCCTGGTTTTGACGCCGGACAAAAACCCGCTGGCGGTATCCATTACGGAACCTACTTTACGGACATGGCGCTGAGAAATTACCCCGGTCGAGCATCCACTAGGAAGCTCCTGGAGGAGGGTCGGTATGCATTGTTGGGAAAAGATGAGCTCCGAAGCGACATGACGTTTTGAATGTGGACGGACGACACACACAGGGCATTTGGATTTAGAGAACAAAAAGAGGGATGAAAAACTGTCCTTGGTTGTACATATGTAGATTTTGGGGTTGCTGCGTCGGAGTTGTCATATATGGCGTCAGCCGGGAATGCCAGTTCCCAGGCTCGAGGATTGCGGCGTTTGATTTGTTGAATTGTTCCAAGTCGTAGCTTCTATACTTTTGTGTGTGTGTGTGTGTGCAAAGGTGACGTAGGTGGTTTCATGGGGCGGAATCGTGATGTGAAGACAAACTCACTTGCCCTGGATTGCAATAGTGTCAGTTACATTCATGAACAATTGTGGCAAACAAAAAGACCAGTGGTCGACCCGGACGTCATTGGAAGAAAAGCCCAAAGAGGTCTGTAATACTCTGATACTGTGGCGGCGAACATGCTGAGATGATCATCTGTCTCGATGCTAATGTCCAGTCATGGCCTCGTATGAGGGCCCAAGAAGGGCTGCGAGTAGGAGCCGGAATGGAGAAATGGAGTCAGCCGTCTTACTGGGCAAGTCTGACCTGTTGCTGTCTGGTCTGACACATGAACTGACACCGGCTCCGACGCCGGGATCCGCGGTTGTGATCTGCTGCTGGAATCTGACGCCGAATCTTGACGCTGAGGTCTCGAGGCAGTCTTGAGTCTGGACGATGGACGATGGACGATGGCCCTTTGAAGTGCGCTAGGGCCCCGGCCGGGTCACGAAAGTGCTGGTCAGCCAATCATGCCCCGAGGGTAAAGTAAGAATTACTTGATTAAAGCAGGCATGGTCTAAAAAGTCTATAATCGTTCAAAGACTTGACATTACATGCACAAGGTGCAGCTGGCAGCGGGGATCGGAAGTGTTGCCCGGAACGCGTAGGTGGATCACATACAACGCGCGGATTATCGTAGTCCCGCGCTACGCGAGGGCTGCGGCTGTGCGCACCATTTCACAGATATTTTCCTTTGTATATAATTTACACATAGTTAGAAATAGAAGAAAATATAAGCTAATTCTAGCGCATTCTGCGCGTTAGTTATAAGCCCGGGAGGAAGTTAATAAGACTCCCTATAACTAACGCTGCGTGCCTATATTATTAAACGTATATATTTAAATCTCTTTTTATTCTCTTATTAATAATAAAGATAAATTCCATTATAAATACCTAGATTCTAGTGCTAATAAAGAAGCTTATATCTATAGAGCACTAGAATAACTAAATTAAAGCTTTTAAGGGAGTAGCTTAGGGGTTATTAATTTAGAATAAAATAAACTCTATACTTTTAGAAAAAAAATTAAACCTTTCTAGGAAGCTAAAAGCTATTACTAATAAAGAATATATTTAATTTATTATAAAGCATTTAATAAATACTTATAAATTTATAATAAATAAAGCTCTTTAGTACTTTAAATATAAAGGGGAGATTGCTTTCTATAAATATAAAGAGTAGAAAAGAAAAGATTAAGCTCTCTATTTCTAAATAGTAAGCTTTATTAAGCTAAATATATACTCTATAGTATTAAATTCTTTATAAAGTAACCTAAAAGAGAGAGAAATCCCTTTAAGAAGAATTATAAAGTACCTAAAGGTATAATTCTTACTAGGAGATATAATTATAAGAGTAAAGATAGTAATATGCTATTTTATACTTCTTTAGGAGGCTAAATATATAAATTTATAACCTAACTACTAAATTAAATTATAGAATACACTTTATTAAAGAGCACTGTAGAATAATATTAATAAGGTCTAAGGACTAAATATAATCTATAATTTCCTTTAAGTAGTTAGAATACGCTTTAAGCCTTCCTAAGTAAGAGTAAAGCTTATTAAACTTATTAAATACTTTAACTCTCTTTTTAAAGAAATAATACTATAGAGCATTACTAATAAATTTATAAAATACTATAAGATAACTTAGACCTTTAAAATATTAACTAAAAAAGGAGTCTATACTATACTAGGTGCATACTCTAATAATAAAAATAAGAGTAAAGCTAATAAGAGAATAAAGAGCTATAATTATTTATATAGAAAATTAGTTAGAAGGCATACTTAAAAGCTAAGAGAATATAAGGTTCTATACTAAGCTATTATAGGGAAAGAAACTAATCTTTATTATAAGCTAATAAAAAATAATCTTAATAAGGCTAAATAAAGCTATAAAAGCTCTTATTAGGAGACTCTATATACTAATATTAAGAAAAATAAATAGGCTAAGAAGGCTTTATAGCTACTAAAAGGTAGTTTCCCTAAAGAAATCTTAGTAGTAATTCTTAATTCTAACTTAGTTAGTGTAAAAGAACTACTAAAGGCAGTCTTTATAACCCTAGAGTATAAGGAGTATATACTATTAAAGAGCACTCTTGTTACGGTCTGCCCCCAGAGGCGGAACCCACCTCATAAAGGAGGGTTCCGCCGCATCTAGCTTAGAGAACAATAACTTTAACCATACATACACTTAACCACCTATCTATGACTTAAGTGTTCTCTCTTTATAACCTTTATAACGTACCACATCTATTATATAAGTACCCCCTATTTACGTGTAATATTTAGTATATAATAAGTAGTAGCAATTGCTGTTTCTTTTATATGCCTATTTACTGCGCAAGACTTATTAATAAAAACTATAAGCCTTATATTAATAACTAGAGAAAACTAGCAACTTCCACCCATTAGTCTAAATTCTCTAATTACTAGTTCTATTACTAAAAACTAGCTATAGTAAATATATTATTTCTAGGCTTTCTACTAAAATTTTCCTAATATTAAGAATAGAAAAAAACCCTTTTTATTATAAGAGAATATTAAAAACCTTTAAACTCTTACTAGATATTAATATATTAATAGCAACCTTTAGATATACCTAGAGCCCCTTATTATTAAAAAACTAATCCACTAAAACCCTATAGATTTTATAACTATTAATACTAAGTAGAAAATAGTAAAAGGCATTATTTATAGAGCTAAGCTTAAATACCTTTTTAAAAAAGCAAACCTAGCGCTAGAGATTAAAAGCACTATACTAAAAAATAGTTTAAAACACTTAGAAAACACTAGTAATATAGTAATATATAACGTTCCTAAAGACACCTTAATAAGGGAATCCTTAAGCATAGGAATTAGGGGACCTCTAGAGACCCTAAATATCTTATTTTATATTAAGGAAAATAATGCTTTTTTATAAAAAGGAGACTATATTAGCGCTAGTTTCTACTAGGAAACTATTCTAGAATTAAAAACCCACTTTTATCTAACTTATAGTGCGCTAGCCACCTTCCTAGGAGCTCCTCTAAATCCTATAGGAATTAACTAAAATAAAGCAAATTCCCCCTCTCCTAAAAATTATATAGAATATATGCCTCCTTCTAAAACAATAAAGGCTTAGGGGCACTAGTATAAACCTAATATAAATAATAAATTTAGATAATTTCTTACTAATATATGCGATTAGTAGGAGGCTATCTTTAATAAAATCCGCTATAATAATGCTAGGGAAATTAATAATATAGTTATCTATATAATAGTAGCTCTAGACTTATCTAGGCTAGTAGAATTCTATTAGTAAGTTATAAAACTAGCTTAACACCCTTTATTTTCCTTTAAATAGGTTTTAACCTTAAATATATAATGCTTTACAGTATTTTTTAAAACTATAGGCATATAGTAAGCATAACTATTCTATTTAGTAGCTTTTAATAGCTAATATACTAAAACTACTTAATTTAAAGAGTAGCTAGCTAATAGTAAGTATTATAAGACTTTATATAATCTCCCTCCCTATAAGGAGCTGCCTCTTAGGAATACTATATACGCTTAAAAGCTATTATTTACATTAGTAAAATAGCGCCCTAAAGAGAAGTATTCCTATAAGGATTATACTACTTATACTCTAGTAACCTTTAATTATTTAGTAGAACCCTCTTAAAAGCTTAGAGATATTAGATATTTTAACCCTAAAATAAATCTAAATAAAATTAATAGTAAAGCTATTAAATATAAAGGCAAATCCACTATATTTACTAATATAGACCTTTAAATCTAGGTAGTTAGAGACTACTATAGTTATATTAGCATTAGCTACTAAGAGTAAATTAAGCACTAAGTATAGTATTTTTTCTATAGTGCTGCTTATATTTAATATTACTAGCACCTTAATAATAAAGAAAGGGCTATAATATTTTATAATCTTAAGTTAGTTTTTACTATAGTTAAGAAGGAATTTAGCATTAAAATCTAGAATGCTATAGCTTAGCTTAACTAAGCTAAATTTACTAAAGATAATATATTATTTAAGATATCTTTATAAGAATTTATAGTAAAGATTTTCTTCTATACTAGGGCTAATAGGGAATCTACTAACCTTTAACTCCTTACCTACCTTTGCTATAAGCTCTATATAAAACTCCACTAAATTTATTCTTAACTAGTAGAATCTAACTACTAGAATATATATATTAATTTAGTAAAAGGTAAAAGGTAAGACTTAAGGGACTTTATTTTAAGTAATAAAACCTACTATAAAACTAAGAAGGGTAAAGTCTAGGCTTCTACTTACCTCCTTATAAAAGACTTAAACTTAATAAATAATAATACCCCTTATTTTATAGTAAAAGCCTACTAAAATAGACTGCTTTATTATAATAGCTACTATAGTAATAGTTATAGCCTACCTTAGTATTAATAAAGCAGTTACTACTAATACTTATAAAGCTATAAATAATACTATAATACTAGTAATAGGTATAATAGTAGAAACCACTAGCTATAAAGCTAATTATACCCCTTCTAGCCTAATTATAGTTACTTTTATAAGGATTATAAAGGGGCCTTATAGTAGTCCTCTAAGGACTTTAATAGAAATATACCTACTTCTACCCTTAATACTAAAGAGGTAAATACCCCTAAGCAGTAAAAGAAGGCTAAGCCTTACTATTATAAATCCTTTAAGCGCCCTTAGTATAACTATTAAAGCTATAAATCTTATTTTTATAGGAAATAGGCGCTTAGGGATAGCAATAGCGCTAACTATATAGTTATAGTAAATAACTCTAATGTAAAAGCTAAGGAATCCTACCTTACTTTATTAAAATACTATATAATTAAGGAAGGCATTATTAAAAGCAACTTAAATAAAAATAAATCTAACTTTATAAACACTTTCTATATAAAGGAGCTAACACTCCCCCTTAACTTACACTATAAGAAAATTATAGTATCTAAAGAACTAACTAATAGCTAGGTTATTAAAGCTATAGTAAGGCTATATTAGTTAGAAATTACTAAAAAAAGAAAGATAACTACCTATCTTAAGGTTAACCTTTACTTTAATACCTAAGGGTAGGACTATAAAATCTACCTTAATATAGAAACTTTATTAATATTAGTTAATAAGGAGTGGCTTTAATAGAATAGGCATAATATTTAATAGGGAATCTAGAAGCCTAAACCTATAAATAGTATAAATTCCTCCTTTTATATTATAGAAACCACTATCTTTAACTTCTATATTAAAGGGAAAGCTAAAGGAAAGTTAGTATTTAGCTACTTTACTATAACTGCTAATATAATAGAGAAACTTACATTAAAATTATTAATAGGCATAGACTTTATATATAATTATAGTATTAAAATTAATTTTATTAATCTAAGGGTTGTTTTCTAATTTATATATAATATAACTATACCTAGCTATATCTTCCGCCCTACTAATATAGTTCTAACTAGGAGGGTTATTATAATATATAATGTTACTATACTGCTATATAGCTTAGAATTTATACTAGTTTTTTAGAAGGACTATATAGTATATAAGGCTACTAGTATCTATTACTTTATCTTAAAGAACTGCTAGATTTTTAATAGTATTATAAATTATAAGCAAACTAAATGCTTACTAATCTATAACTTTATAAATCTCTTAATCTATATTAAGCCTAACTAAAAACTAGGAAACCTCTATAGGTTAAACTCTATAGACTTATATTTTATAGTAGATAATATTAAGAATTTTTCTACCTTTTATAGTTAAGACATTAATATCCCTAAAGGCTATAAGGAGCTAATAGTTTTAAAGAATATCCTTCCTCCTAAGGCTAAAGGAGATATTAAAGGAAATGCTAATAACCTTAACCTAAAGGTAGTTAATAGTAGCGTTTCTTTATATAGTATTATATACCTAAATAATATACTATTTATTATAAATAAGTTTAGCATTAAGATTATAAATCTTAACCCTACTACTGTAGAAAAATTTATTAAACTTACTAATAAATATAATATTTACTATAACTAAGGGGTAGTGCTAATGCCTAAGGAGGAATAGATATATATTAATTTTATTAATAAATAGCAAAATTAGCTAAAACCCTTATAAGTATACTACTTAGGTAGAAAAGATTTTAAGAAATTCTGCGAAATCTTTAATAAAAAATATAAGGTAGGTAAGGTATTCTACCTTAGAGTAGGTAAGAAAGCACTATACTTATGCCTTAGTTTTCTTATTTAATGTAATACTAAAAAAGAATATAAAGAAAGAGTAGTAATTAATATAAGGTCTATAAATAGTATTACTATTCTAAATGTATACCCTTTACCTAACTAAGGCAATATTATAGAGAATGTATAAGGAAAGTATTAGATATCCCTCCTAAATGCTTTTAGTTTCTTTAACTAACTTCTAGTATAGTGTAAGCATTATAATAAAATAGTAATAATCTCTAAGAGAGGGATTAAGGTATTCTATATTATAATATAGGGATATAAGAATTCCCTAGCGTATACTTAGTGTTTTATGGATAAGCAATTCTATAAGTATTAAGCCTTTATACAAGTGTATATTAATAATATTATAATTTTCTCTAATACCCTTAAAGAATACTTAGCTTACTTTAAGATTATTTTCTAAATTCTTAAGAAGTACTACCTATATATTATAGCTAAGAAGTTATTTATTAGCTATCCCTTAATTTAGCTTTTAGGTTTTATTATAAATATAAAGGGTATTACTAATACTAGTAACTATATTAAGGCCTTTAAGAACCTTTAAATGCCTACTATGCTTTTAACTCTTAAAACCTTTATTAGTATAGCTAGCTTTCTCTATATAAGGGTCCCCTAGTTTAATTTATATATTAAACCTCTATAAAATAGAAAGACTAGAATTCTTTATAACCTTTATAAAAGAAATAAGCTCCCTATTAGGTTATTTAAATAGGTATAGAAGTATATAGCCTAATAGGCAAATTTTACACTATTAAAGTAGGAAATTGCGTCTTTTAAATTAATTTAAAAACTCTTATATATTAAAATCCTGCTCTAGCACTATAACCCTAAGAGACCTCTCTTCTTTAAGGTTAATATATATAAGGAGGGCTTTAGCCTATATGCCTTCTAATTAGCTATTAATTAGGATAGTATTAGTATCCCTAGTAAGAATATTAGTAGTAATAAGCTTTGCTTTATTTTATTTCTCTTTTAACTAACCTTAGCTATTAAGAAGAGGTATAGCTTAATAGAAGCAGAGGTTGCTGCTATTATATAGGGAATAAGGAAGCTAAGAAGAATAGCCTAATTTAACTTATTAGCTATAAATATTATTACTAATTACTTACTAGTAAAGGGTATTATTTAGTATATCTTACTTATAATAATAAACCTTAATAAAGCTAACCTTAAGCTAGCTAAAGTTATAAATTACCTTTTATAGTTTAAAATCTGTATTATCCACGTTTCTAGCATATTAAATGTAGTGCTTAACGCTCTCTTTTAATTACCTATAGATATTAGCTACTAGGAAGTAGTAGACTATAGTAAATTTAATAAACTTAATGCTTATATATACTTTAGAGAAGAATTTATAGCTACTATAATTATAAATAAGGATCTAAAGGATTCTATTATAGTAGGGTATTAGTATAATGTAAAGTATAGCTAGATTATTAAGGGTATTACTATATATAGAGAGAAGTAGCGCTAGGCTAATTAGAATTAGCTATAAATTCCTCTATATAGCTAGAACCTTTAAGATAATAAACTTCTCTATTATTATAATTTAAAGGGACTATACTAACTCTATATCCCTTAAAACTATATAAAAACCCTACTTTAACTAACTTATAATAATACTTACTACTTTAGTATAGGGAAAATAGTAAAGGAGCTCTTTACTATATACTTCTTATAGATAAGCAGCTAAATATATACCTATATAGTATACTATAGCATTTATAGGGAAAACGCAGTCCTTTAATTATAAGCTCTAGGAGAGATAAGACCTCTTTAAACTAAGCCTATGCCTTTCTATAATATCTCTCTAAACTTTATTATAAATATACTAGAGATTAGCTCTTTAAATATAATATAGATAGTAGAGGGATTTACTATCTATAACTTACTCTGCTTTATTAACTGCCTTTTTAGCAAGAAAACTATTTTTATTCCTAGTTATAAGGAGTATTTAATAGAAATTTAAGCTAAACTCCTTCTTAAAGGGCTTTATCTTACTAACTAGGGTTTTCTATAAAAAATTATTAGTAATAAGAACCTAAAATTTATCTTTAAACTCTAAACTGCTTTATTTTATAAGCTAGGAGTAAAATTCCTTATAGCTATAGTATATTACCTATAGACTAATAGGGTAGTAGAGTGTAAAAACTAGATAGTAATTATTACTATATAGTATTACACTATAACAGACCTAGATACCCCCTAGCCCTTAATACTTCTAGCACTTTAGCATTACCTTAATAATATAGCCGTAGCTTTTATTAACTATTTACCTAATAAGCTTATACTTAGTTATAAGCTGCTTATAGTAGTAAACCTTCTTTAAAATCTAAATAAATCTATTACTAACCTAGAGAATGCTAACCTTTTAGTACTTTAAAAGCTATACTAAAGGGAAGCTAAGTATATTATTATAATAGCAGTAGCACTTATAAAAATCTAATATAATTCTAAGTATAACCTAGTGGATATTAGCATTAGAGATATAGTATACCTTAGACTTTACTTAGGCTATAAGCTTCTAAGTAAGCTTAAGAAGAAGTAGTCTCCCTAGTATACTAAGCTATATAAGGTTTTAAAGTAGATCTCTCCCCTTTTCTTTTGCCTTAATTTCCTACTAACTTTATAGGTCTATTCTATAGTTTCTATAGCTTATATTTAAAAACTATAATAAAGTAAGGATTCTTTTAAAAGAGCTAAATTAGTACTACCCTTAGTAGATTTAATTAGTTTAGGCAAGGCAAACTATTAGAAAATTAAGAGGATTTAGAATTATTATATATAATTCTTTTAAAAAAGGGGTAAGAAGCCTTATATTAATTTCCTAATTTGCTAGAAAGAATACTTTACTAAAGATAATTAGTGGATTTCTAAGGAAGAGATATATATTAACGTAGCTAAGATAGTTAATAAATACCTTACTAAGAATATTATTAATTAGGATAAGGAATACTATAAGAAAGGTTTTATAGTGCCTTCTAATTAATAAATATTTTAGTTAAGCTAGTTTTATATTTAATTTTGTAAATATATATAGGGAAATTCTTACTAGCGGAAAATATTAATTATTTCCTAACTCCCTATACACTATAAGAGCTTACTTTAAGCTTACTTTTATAGCCCTATTAGGGTATATAAAAAACCTTTACTTTCTATACTTTCTTTAACCTTTTTACTTTCCTTTTTTTCTTTACTTTTCTTTCCTTACTACTTTCTATATTTCTTTTATAGCTATGCATTATAACGCTATAGTTATCTACGCTATTATTACAAAATTTCCTTATTATTATTTATATACCCTTTACCCCTTTTCTTATAGGATTTCTATTCCTTAGCTATTTACTAAATTTATATACTTAAAGCTATTAGTACTATCTTTAATAATTGCTATACTAGTGGCTAGTAGTAGTGTAAGTAGGCAATATTATAGTAGGAAGTATATAGCAATACCCTAGATTTTACCCCTGTTTCTTATACTAAAGCCCTAGTTAAACTAAGCCCTTACTTATAGCTTTTAACTAATTTCCTTAAGTATTTAGCAATAGAACTTAAAAATAGTATAGCTAGCTATAGCATTAATTTAGCTAATCTACTAGGACTTAATTTTAACCCTTACCTTTAGAATACTAATATTCTAACTAACTAGCTAAAGAAAGCTCCCGCTACCTAGGATAATGTATTCTCTATAGGTAATAGTAAGAATATAGGTATAGCCTACACTACCTTAACTACCACTGCCCCTAATTATAATAAGGAGGGGCTTTCTAACTTAAAGGATATAGATTTTAATGGAAATAATGTTAATACTAGTAATATTAAGAAAGAGGCCCTAGCAGGCCTAGGTTCTATAATTACTATAAATAAGGCAGCTAGGTATATCTCTAATAGCTAAATACATTAGTATCTATACTAATTTATAAGGGCTAACAGTAGAATATATATACTTTATAATAAAGTAGATAAATTTACCTTTTTATTTAAAGTTAATATTAATAAAGACTATGCATAGTAGCGCTATACTAATAAGTAGTTACTTAAAAAGAAAGATTAGGGTCTTATAAATACTGTTTATATTTATAGCGTAGAGTTTACTATAGCTAGCGCTAGAATTAGCTATAATGGATTTAGTGTAAAAGAAAATAACCCCCTCTATAATTTATACCTAGCAGTTATAGGTTACTGCATTAATATCTTTAAGGGGCTTAATGCCTAGAACTATAGGGCTATAGCAGCTACTGTAAAGGGTAATAAGGCCTATACTAAAGGTAAATTAGAAATCCCTATTATTTATATAGCTTATAACACCCTATAAACCGCTATTGCTATCTAGAAAAAAGGGGGTAGTTATAAAAACTGCTCCTAAACCTTCTAGCTCCCTTTTAAAGCTATTATTATTATTAAATATATAAGTAATGCTTTTAGCTACCTAAACAGGACCCTTAGCAGCCTCCTAGCAATAATTAGCAAATCTTACCTTATAGAAATCTATAAGCCTAATGCTAAAACTACTGCTACTATATCTACGCAGCTTGCTAGCATATAGGAGAATATCCTTACCTATATTACTGCTTTAAAAGTAGCTATAGAAGCCCTTAAATTCACTATAATAGACTATAAGGAATAACTTAGTATATATTACACTAGCCTTAAGGGCCTTATAAAGGTTTATAATATTATAAAGGATAAGGCTTTAAGGATAGTTAATACTAAAATTAAGAAAGCTACTAAAAATATACCTATAGTAAAAGGCATTAAAGATATAAAATCCTACCTTACTATACTAAAGAAAAATAAAGCCACTATAGCTGCCTTAATTTCTACTATTAAAAACTCTATTAAAACGCTTTAAACTAAGATAAAGACTATTAAAACCTTAGTAGCTTCTATTATATATACCCTAATAGTATTAAAGGCAGGCACCCTTAAAATAATAACTTTAGTATCTTTCTCTAAGCATAATAGGGAGGATTCCCTAACTCCCTAGTACTATATATATTCTATACACTATAAGTACTAGCTGCCTATTACTAAGGGGTAACTATTCTTTACTAAGCTAAAGGCTATACTAAAAAAAGGGGATTCTAGTAATCTCTTTAGTAGCTTATACTAGCTATCTACTGCCTCCCACTCCTACTAGTTAGTAGTGTTTTTCCTATAAGAATTTAAGTGCTATTACTTAAAATATAGTTAATTTTAGGTGTTTTATATAGGGTATTTACTGCAAAAGAATAGAATTAGTATAATACACTATAGCTTAGTAGGTTGCATTAATTTCTATAATAACTATTACTATAAACATTATTTCTATAGGATTCTATATATAACTAGCTTATATAAAATATAAATAAGGTATATAGGTATTCTTAACCTAAACTATATAAAAACTATATCTCTTTAGTATAGAAAACCTCCCTAACGCTAGCGTATGCCTTAAGTTATAAAAAACCTTAATATCTTAAGGCCACTGCATTTATTTAACTAAGGCTATAGCCTAGCTACCCTAGCACACACTAAATAATATAAAAACTTACCTTACTATAACCCTCTTACATTTTCCCTTACATTTAATAATATTAATACCCTCTTATTATAGGTTGCTCCTACCTCTTTCTTTATTACTATTATTAGTATTCCTTATACCTTACTATATCTCTTACTATCTCTTTAAGTAGTAACTATTTCTTCTATATAAAATTATTATTTTCTATATAGTTATATAAGTTTTCTATAGGTTTTAGGAATCTAAGCTTAGTATAGTAAGCTATATTACACTTACTCCCCCCTAAGGGACTTTATAAATAAATAAGGAAATTGCTAAAGACTATAAGCATACACTTAAACTCCTTACTAAGCTAGGTAACTTAAGTTTTAAAGCCTACTATAGTACTAATACTATAGTCTACTAACTATAAATAGTAAAAGCCATTATTTTTAAACTATACTATATTATAACCTCTAAAGACCTTATTAAAGGCAGTTTCTATAGAACCTTTTTACTTTAGAAGATCCACAGACTACACTGCCTTCTACTAGCCTATAGCTAGCTAGAATTAAATATAGCTTTTATCTAATATATAGCGGAGTTTAGTATAGAAGCTTTTATCTAGCTCCCCCTAACTATTACCTTCTATATTAATAAAACATTTACTTAGTAAAACCTCTAAACTTATATTAGCAGTAGCATTAAAAATATAATAAACCTTTAGAAGGAAATAGCCCTTTCTAGTATCCCTAGGGCTTAGTAGCTTATTAATTTCTTTATTTACCTTACTAAAACCTACTATAATCCTACTACTTAATATAATGCCCTTACCTACTTTAAGGAAGTAAAAGACTATAGTAGCATTTTTATTAAATATTACTTCTACCTTACTAACTTATACTATAGGGCCTTCTATAAGAGTACTAAACTCCTTCTAATACTTACTACTTATATTATAGTAATAACTAATAAAATAGAATATAAGATTTATACTAATAAAACCTAAAAGGATTAGTATAGTATAGCTTCCTACTATAAAGAATAGAACCTTAATATAGAAATAGCATAGCTTTATAATAATATAAAAGTAGTCTAGCATTAAAATAAGGCTAAAGAGATAATAATAAACCTTAATATCTATGCCCTTAACGCTATATTTAACTATTATAGGTAGAAAGTTTTTAAAAGAATCCTTACTACCCCTATAGTACAATACGCCCTAGTAAAGGATATCCACTTTATAATAAAACACTAGAATTACGTTATAAATCTTAATAACCCTTAGAATAATATAAAGGCTAATAGTAAAGAGTCTAGCAAATCTAATAGTAAGGAGTTTAGGGAGCCTAACAACACTAGCGTATTTACTAATAACTCTAATAAGGAAGCAGAGAATTCTACTAATAATAATATATTCACTAATAATAAAAATAACTAGTAAAAATAAAAAAGGTATAGGTATACTAAATACTATAGAATTATAGTAACTATTTAGGATTTCTACTATAAATATTATTTAGTCTATAAGTTATATAATAGTTTGCTTAGTTTTATTTTATCTTTTGCTTCTATATATAACTCCTATAGGTTAGTCTATAACCCTTCTATACATAGAATCCTATAATAATTTCTCCTTTTCTTTATTTATTTATTTACTTTAGCTTAAAATAAGCTACCTTTTTTTCTATAAAGGGGGGACCTATTATAGTCTACCCCTAGAGGTAAAACCTACCTTATAAAGGAGAGTTCCGCTATATCTAGCTTAGAGAACAATAACTTCAACTATATATACACTTAACCACCTATCTATGACTTAAGTGTTCTCTCTTTATAACCTTTATAACGTACCACATCTATTGTGTGAGTACCCCCTATTTACGTGTGACATCCAGCACGTAACAACTCTTTTTAATAACTATAGAGCAATATATATAGTTAATAGTATTAACTTACTTAAGCCTAGAATGTTTAAAACCACTAAAAATAACTATTTTAAGGCTAATATAATCTCTTTTTAGATTAGTAGAAGAGGGACTTATATATTTAGGAAGATTTTAAATAGTAAAAACGGTACTTAAATAGAAGACCTTATATTAATAAATATTATAGTTATTAAGGGATTTTATATAAATATTATATTAAAGAGCTATTTAATAAAAAAGGGTATATAGTATTATAGATCTAATAGCACTTTATACTTTAGACCTATAGAATAAAGTATAATACTAGCAAACCTTATTAAAAAGTTTAATATTATATTCCTTAAATATAAGCTTTATTATAACTATTTAAAAATCCCCTTAATAGTAACTCTATACTCCCCTCTAGTTATGTTTTCTATAATAAGATTATATAATATATATTGTGACGGGGGAAAAAGAAACACAACACCAAAAGGAGCGGTATGCCCACAAACGCAACGAAACTCCCCGTCGTATTCCGGATTGTAATGGTGGCAAGCGGGCACTTAGAAGAGGGAAACCCGCACAAGAAAAGTCGTAGATAGTTAGAATTCTTTCTGATTAAATAGTTTAAAATATTAGAAAGTTAAAAATAGTAAGGGATTTATAATAAAATATAGAATATCTTTAACATAGCAGCAACCGCGGCTAGGTTATTAGAACATTATAGCAATAGGTGCTTTCGCACCTATATACTAAAATTAAAAAAATAGGAAACGGATAATATTTTTTAACTATTTAAGGGCTTAGGACCTTTTTATACTATCTAATTAGATAGTCTAATTACATTGCACCAAGGTCCAATGCCCTTAGTCGTTATAATAACCTCTTTCCACCTATCTGTAGCCTATGTCTCTCTAGCCCTAATATAACACCTCCCTAGGCTTATGGTTATAGAGAAACAACTATAAGCTAATAAAAACAATATTAATAAAACTTAAATAAATAAAAACTTTTTTAATTAAATAATTCTAATATATTCTTAGTTTAATCTTATTCTTCTAGTCCTCTTTAATAACCCAGGCGTTATTAGGGTTGTTGGGTTGTCTTTCCTTCCTTACTGCTTCTTTAGTGTAACTAATTAACTTTCTATTATATTACAACGTTACTAAGCCCTTTTAGCATAAGATTCTGCTTCTTCCCTATTACCTCTTATTTCTATATACACTCTTGCTGCGATTTCCTCCTAAGCTTTATAGGCTATTAATTCTAGGGGAATAATTAATAAATATAACCTAAAACTAAGGAAGAAAGCTAAAATATCGCATTAAGGGACCTTCTTATAATATAGCTTAGGTAGCAAACCTATTATAATAGTATAGGCTGCTTCCTAAAGGTTAATTTCTTTAGCATCCCTTAATAATGCATTATAAGCTAAATCTTACTCTTCTCCCTCTAATCCTACAAAGTAAGCAGCCTACAGCTATTTACTATAGTTAGCTTTATTTAACTTTTACTATAATGCCTCTTTAGCTTAAGCTTCTTTCGCAATATGCTTAGCAATATTGCTGTCTAGCTATGTTTATACCTTAGCTATAAATTCTTCCTGCTAGTATTGCTTTAAGGCCTCTTCCTCCTTATATAGACCACTAAATAAAGGTATAGATAGTTATAAGAGATTTATAAGAGTACTTAAGGTTAATATACTGCGTTTATGCTATTTCCTAGCCTTATTAGGGGGTTAAGGGGACTGCCTAAGCAGCATAAGCGCTTCTAATGCAATAGCAGGTAATAATAAGGGACTCTTAGGAGAAAGAACCTTCTAATTAAATACTTTTTATAGAATTAGTAGTAAAAGAGGAGGGTAATTTATTCTTTATAAGGTTACATTATTATTAAGTTCTAGCCTTTATTAGATTATTTGCCTTAAAACAATACTATTAATGATTTAGGGCTTAGGATATATTATAATTATTAGCAAGGCCTAAGAATCCTATAGTCGTATGTTTTAGAACTGCGCCTACTCCTAATTATATATTATAACTTATTTAATATTACTTAAATAATAGTTCTAGGCTACTAATGTAAAAGAGAGTAACTAGCCTCCCCTAGCTATTTAGCTAAGAATTTAGGGAAGAAAGAATTTCCCCTTAGGTCTTTAATTAAGATAGCTAACATTAAACCTAATACATTAACGTCCTTAGTTAAGATTAGATAGTATAGTATATCCTAATTTATTTGTAGCTATGTTAGCAAATAGGCGTAGAGTTCTTTATATCCTAACTCTATATATAGGTGGGTTATTAAGAATATTATCTATAAATACCCACTGCTGTAGAGGAAGCTTAAAATAAGCTGTAGGCTATCCTAGTAGAGGAGGTTTAATAATAGCTTTTATAGAAATCTTTATATTAGCTTAGTTATCTAAAATCCTACTATAGTAGATTCTAGTAAGGCCCCTTAAGGTATAGATAAAGAAGGTAAGACAGGCATAGCTACACTTATAGGTACTATTTTAGGCCAGTCTAGGGACTGTAATAGCTCTAAACTTATATAGGTAATTTAGCGTTTATAGAACTTGCTTAAACCCCTTAACAAACTTCTTAAACCTAGCTTTGCAACTATAAGGAAGAGTATTATAAAAGTATAGGCAGCCTATATATTAATTAAAAATAAAGGCTATTTAGTAGTTTATAAAGTAAATAAACCCTATAGTAAAGCATCTGCTATACCAATCCTAGTGCAATAAGTATATATTTCTTTAGCTGCTATATTAAATATTAACTAAATTATTATTTAAAAGCCTATTATATATACTAGGGATTTTAGTTTTATATTTCTTAATTATTATATTTATATCTTTAATATAGAACTTATAGGGCAGGAAAACTATATATTTCTTAAGGCCTTGCCTAATAATTCTTTCTATAGCAATAAGGGTAAACTAGTTAAGCTAATTATTTCTAAATTCTATAAAAAGAGCACGTAAGAGTCTGTAAATATTACTTAAGTATCCTTGCCACTTTGTCTCTGTCTAGCCTATGTTAATTAGCCTTATCTCTACATAGCTATCTATATTAAATAGCTAAGCGTTAAAGTGCACTATATAGGATAGCTAGTGAAATCTTAGCTAAAAGACTGCAGGCTAAGCTAAGAATATCTAATTAAGTGAAACGGCAATAAGTGACATTTCTAGAGTTATGTAAAATTTGCCTAATCTGCTATATAATTTGGCAATTACAGTAAGTAGAGGCAAACTTTGTAGGCAAAAGTAATCCACTTCCCTAGAATTAATATATTAAATATTCTAGGGAATGCTATACTGCTAAGGGATATAGTTAGTTATATTAGTAACTAATTAAATGGTTTAAATAGTGGAAAGTTAAGAAAAACAAAAGTGTAGCTTTTTCTTTATAAATAAAGCAAAATCTATAGGCTTCTTAGGTAAGGAAAGGAATAGTATATCTTATAGGAATATATATAGCTATAGAAGGGAAACTTAGGGTAGGAAAAGGGGTTAATATAGGCTTGCGTAAGTAGGGAGGTTTCTTAAAAAGTAAGGTTATAAGAGAAGGAGAGAAGAGGGAGGAAAAAGAGGTAGGAAAAGAGGTAGGCGAAGAGGTAGGCAAGGCTGCGTTTATTATAATGACGCGATTTAGCACCTAATTTTTATCAAAATAACAATTGCCTAGGAGACTAACTATTAGGCAGACTATCTAATTGGTTGCTAGCTATTAACTTTAAGTTAGTGATTCATAGCATAACCTCTTCTACGTAGAGCTCTTAAATGCATCTCCCACTCTCTCATTATCTTATTGTTTTTCTTCTTCCTTTACTAACCCTTTTTTTTTTCCTTTAAACACTCTATCTTTTTAAATGCTCTAACAACTCTTTCTATTATAGATTGTCTTAACTAGCCTTATTCTTAGCTCCCTAATATCCTTAACATTATTACTTAAAAGGTTAATAAATAGTCCCTTTCTTCTTTAAACAATTTAGCATAGCGTAACAGAGGCGCGATTTTTTACGTAATAACTAAGACCTATATGGTATATGATTCATCTAATTAGATTATAGACGTTAGAGCTAATAACTCCTAAGTTCCATTATCTTTTCTAGATTTCGGTGCTTAGTAGCATTAACCTTAGTAAGGGCGGTATCCCTATATATTCTCTAATTACTATTTAAAGAAAAAAGCTTAAGAATTAGCTATAATACTACATAGACTTCTTTAAA
Source organism: Claviceps lovelessii (assembly GCA_018360185.1). Taxonomy (NCBI): domain Eukaryota; kingdom Fungi; phylum Ascomycota; class Sordariomycetes; order Hypocreales; family Clavicipitaceae; genus Claviceps; species Claviceps lovelessii. Next base: position 1,862 of record SRPU01000338.1, on the reverse strand, counting down.
GCTATCTCCCCTTAGGAGAACCTTTTTAGAGAAGTTTTGCATGCTTATTCTAAACTCTAGAAGCCTACCTATGCTAAAAGATAGACTAGTAGTGTTATTATTCCTATAGAGCTTACCTATCCTAAGGGGTATTTTGTAATAGTAGTTATAGAATGCTTTAAATAAAAGCTATCTTTCCTTATGTAAATATATAGGATAGTAAATAAGGCATTTTGCTCTTCTTATGCTAATATATATCTTAAGATAGTTACTGCTTTTAGAGAGTATATAAGTGCCCCTTATTATAGATATATTTCTTTTAAAAACGTCTATAACAGTGCCTGTAGTAACTATATTTAGAAGTCTAAGAGCTATAAGTAGGCGCAAGCCTAGGAATATTATGTAGAAGCTAGTAATGCTTATTCCCTTATGCCCTTCTTAGGAAAAGAGGCTAAGGGGGCTAATGTAAGAAACCTTTTAAATATTAGGTTGCTTGGTTTTAGTGCTCTGGATAGGAATATAGCATTTATTATTTTTATTAATGTCCCCCCTCCTTATCCTATATTGCAGTGGGATTAAAGGGTCTTATTATAGGAAGATACTTATAATAAATAGAAGAGAATAGTAGAGCTAAACCTAAGTAAATAGATTATCTAATTAGAGAGGAAATAAAATAGAAGAGAAAAAAAAAAGAAGAAAGAGAGATAAAAGGAAAAGAGAAAAAAAAAAACAGACAAGGAAGGGTTAAACCTTTAGCATATATAGCTAGTGAATAAGTCCTTAAATAATTAATTAAATAATTAATAAGGTATAATATATAGGCGGAACCAATTAATTAAATGATATAAGTAAAGAATATTAGGCTCTCCCCTCCCTAGGGGACAAGGCAAATTAAGCCTTATTACCAACTAGAGGCAAAAGAAAAAAAAAGCAAGAGTTAATAATTATAATAATAATAATAGGGCATATAAAGAAATAATAGGGTTTAATAAACATAATAGGTTAGGAATTAATTAAAAGGCAGTATGCCTAGTATTTACGCTGTTGCTCCTTACTAAGGCCTGGGATCTAGACTTTAATTTAGTAATAAAGGTACTGTTGTAGTAGTATAGGCACCTCCCTATCTAAAGATTCCTTGTCTTCTAAGATACCCCTTAGAAGAGAAATGTTGTCTTATTAGGTAACTATTTAATTAAATATCTTGTAAGTAGCATTTGCTAGTAGGAGTTCTTAAAGATTATTATTTATATTATGTGGGATAGGTTTGGGTCTAGCTTATTATTATAATAGCTAGTGCAGCTAACTATCTGCGGAGGAAGCCCACTAGCCCTTATTATTAGGCATGAATTTTTTAATGTGATTGCTGCTAATTGTTTTATTAAGCATAATGCTATCTAGGGTTTAGAGTCTATAGGCTTTTATAACTAGTGCTTAACTATAAATTTAGAAAGGCCTATTCCATTTTATTATTAACTTCTAGGTAGAAGATATATCTATAGACTAGTGTATATTATAAATAAGAATAAGATCCCCTATAACCAATTAATTAGAAGGTTTTTAGATTAAAGCAGCTTAGTTTTTATTTATTCTTGCTGCAAGTCCCTTTTAAAACTAAAGGACTTTATTCTATACTATAGTAATATCTTCTTCTTTTTGCTAAAGGATATAGATTCTAGCCTTAAAAAGATTTTATACTATAGTTACCTTATTCTAATTAATAAGTTACTATATTAGAAATTTTACTTTAAGGGGCAGTAGGGGCTTCTATTTATAGATAAGGTAGAAGGCTAACTAGCTATAAGAGGATCTAATTGCAATATAATTAGTAAGAAGAGCTTATTTAAGATACCTTAGCTACTTTCTATTAAAGCTACCTATTTTTA
>SRPU01000337.1:0-21785 GCA_018360185.1 Claviceps lovelessii | reverse complement strand
TTAAGAGGGTGCTAAGAAATAATATATATAGTCACGTATAATTCGCAAGACCCATATTCAAAATGTTCGGAATTACCTGTACCCACTGTACATACACATATTCAAACACAAGTACATACACATATGTGGGATGTATACTCTAACTTGTATGTTAGGACTTTTTTTTTTTTCATCTCCCACCCCCGGCGCCTCAAAATACCCCGGTACTGTCGCATACACCGCGTCCACTGCCCACTGCTCACTCTCGATGCATGATTTGTCCATCTCCGCGGAGCCCAGACGGCCCCACGATCGCTTCATTGACGTCATTTCCCCCCTTCCGGCTTGCCCCCCTTCCCCCGCCCGGTTTTCCCCGGAGGCCGCTAGCAAATTCAATCATCACATGTCATCTTTTCTCTGTTTTGTTCTCCAGAATCTGCGGGCAGCTGCAACGTGCATGCGTATTTGTGGCTTGCGTTCGGGACCTCTTCATGGGTTGCGTTGTTCTGATGCATGTGCTCTGTCTTTCGCCGCTCTGCACAGAGTTAATGGCTCTTGTAGAATACAGACTTCACATCCATTCATGGCGGGAGATGAATCGGCTGGTTGCTGTGGCGCAACATGCACGCCGCACGGTTCCTGGCAGTTCATACTACAAAGGCACCATCATTGCCAGCCAGAATAATTCTATACGTGATCCAGGATCCCTACCGATATCGGGAAATAGTGTAGAAATGAACGGCCGACTCGTACGTTGAAATAAAAAAAAGGGGGAAAAGAGCAAAGGAGTAAAATAATTGCATTCGAGTTACTCGATATAGCCGTAGTGGCCTGGGGGTATAAAACCGTGATTCCCGCATTTTCCATACCGACACAAGACCTTTTCCTTCACGTTCCGAACGTATACATCGCCTATGACAAGTTAACAACGATCCCCTGTCCGACCTTGCACATTCATGTGCGTCCCAATAAAGCAGCCAAACTCCATCCACAGCCACATCAAAATGACGGTGTGTTGCCCCCAAACATCTCCATCGCCCCCCCCCCCCCTTTTCCCCTCAGGGAACTGAAACAGCAAACACAAGAAAACCATCGAGACAAACGTGGAGTTCTTTCGTTTCGTAGCATCGTCATTTGGGGTTTGGACACCGAAAACGCTGACATTCCCAATACTTCCGTTGTCGCGTACCATCCATCCCATCCATACCATGTTCCATTCCATTACATGATGAAGGATCGCCAAGGCTCTCCTCTTGACGTTATCCGAACATTTCCTCGCTGAAATCGTCGTCGAAGGTTCCTTTCGCGACATCTTCTTCGTTCGAATCGTCCCCTTCCAGCGCTGGAGAGCTCTCCGAGAGCCCCGTGCAGTGACTGTTCCCTGAAGAATGCCACACTGAATTATTATCTGCTTCCAATCATTAAAACATATCCATTTCGAACCTGCACGAAACCCAATGTATCCCGCAGAGCAAGAAGCAAGAAAAAATGAGAAAGAAAGCAGACAAGAGGGGAAAAAAAAAGAAAAAAGAAAAAAAAAAGAAAAAAAAAAACACTCACCTAGACTTGGCAATGACTGCATACTTCTAGGTCTGTGAAAGTTTTCGCCGCTTAGTCTTCTCACGTATTTTGACGCTTCGTTATTGATCCACACATCAATATTAGGATCATGGCATGCCGCATGAGTTATGAGATGATTTTTCAGATGAGATGACTCCTGTAAGAGACTCAAGTACTGAGATTGAAGCTCGCTGTGCATCGCTTCCAACCCAGACTTTTTCTCTTCCAGCTTTTCCGTCCATGCCTTTTTACGCTTCCGACACTTTGATGCCGCAACTCGATTTCGTTCCAAAGATCGCTCACGACGAGTCGGTTTTTTGGCTTCATCATTTCTGGTGGACCGTCCCGACTCGCGTTTCGATTGTCGACGTGTCTTGGACGTGTTATCTGGCTTTTCGTTCTCAAGCTCATCTGCCTGTTTGCCAGACTTTTTCTTCGTCTTTGCTTGCCTGGGAGGCTGTGTGTCGGGTTTCGGCGGAGTTTCAGACGACAAAGGCGACGCCGGCGCCTCGCTGACTAGTTGTGGTGATGTGTTGCTGACCCTTGCGGTTGATGGGTTGGAGTCGGGCATTGACGGAAAAGCCGGGTGTAAGGAGAACAGGTCTGTACTGCCACCACCAGCAAACTGGTCCTGAAATCCTGAGGGAGGTTCCGGGTACGTCAGCTCCATTGTATCATCGCCAAACAGACACCGAGCAGGAGAGTTGAAGAAAGAATCGTCTGGTGAATTCAGATTCAAGGAACCGCCAGGATCAGGCTTTGCACCTGGGACCGAGCCAATAGAAAAGTTGGCAGCCAACATAGTGCAAGCCTGCGTCTCTCCACTTCAAGCTTTGGTGTTGATGTTGTTGAGATTTCTCCAAGTGCTGGGGCGATGTCAGTAACAGTCATTCGCCGCAAAGCAAAGAGTTTTTGAAGTCGACTTGATTACCATCAGTCTATATCTGTAAATGTTACAGCTTTCATGTACGGATTTTTTTTTTTTTTTTGCCTTTCCTTTTTTCTTGATTCCTTTTTTGTTTTGTGAAAAAAGGAATTTGTTCCAGGCAAAGTACGAAATTCTATCCGACGAGAAAGACGCCGGGTCTGGATAGTGGCACTTGTAACTCGCTTCTTCCCCCAAAAAAGGACGCGGGCATTGGCTGCGTATTGTTGTTGGACAGATTGAAGGAATCGAATCCCGTCGAGATTTTTTGTACTGCCTCTTCTAAAGATGAATAAACCAACACCAAGGGCAGACAGAACAGCTTGTTATCGCAGGGAATTGGATCGGTATCAAAAGGGGAGGAGCTGCGACTAAGATGGGGCCGTAGAGGGTAAGAAGTTGGGAACACATCATACCTGGTCATGAAGGTTGAACCTCGTTTGCGAAGAGGAGGGGCGCCGAGGCGAAAGAGGGAGTGCTGTCATTTCTCAGTGGCTGTTTGGCTGTCGGAATATGACGATTTGGAAACACTGTGTAACTTGGGCGGCCAGGACGGGAAGAAGGCCCTCCACAAAAGCCAAAACGATGCATGTGCGGCCAGTGTTGGAGAGTGTCGGAGTGTTGGACGCTTCACCATGGAAGCTACGAACAGGGTTTGTGTCCCAAGTCCCAAGTCCAACCCAGGTCGCAAGCCTCGAGCCGGGGGGGAGGCACTTGGGACCGAGGCGGGCCAGTTTCTGGGAGTTTCTGTAAATCTGCCATCTGATGGTCCGACCGGGCTGGTCGCAACTTCCTCGCGCGCCTATTGGTGTAGAGCGAGTCGCTCCCTTCCTTCCGCCTCGATTCCCGATGCCCTTTTGACGCCCTTCCAGGACCTTTTGCTCCGGGCCCGGTGATTCTGTTTGTCGGCACCGAGACGAGGAATGCGGACTCGGGTCAGAAATGGGCAACAGAGAAAGACGTGTTCTTTTTTCTGTACGTGGATGAATATGGATTCTGAAGTAGCTACTGGGTACTCTGAGAGTACAATAAAAGGAAATGCCATATATGCGCTCGAGCAGAAGGGTGAGTTAGATCTAGATCTGGTACTGTATAGGTACGTAGCCGAGGCAGGGAGGTGAACCGGTTTGCAGTGCCCTGTCGTCATTTTTTATGCCAAAAGAAACCAAAAGAAACCAAAAGAAGAGAAAAGAAAAGAAAAGAAAGAAAAGAAAGAGAAAAACACCCAGTGCTGCGCCCACGACTGTGCGGAATTTATTTCCCGTCCGTGCCATGCCATGCCATGCCATGCCATGCCGTCCAGTCTCGTCTTTTCCAAGAATCAGCACCGACCGATCCATCAATCAATCCGTCTGCCTTGCTTTTGCATCCCAAGCAGTAAGCACCGTCCGACGTTCCCAGCAGCAGCCAATCCATGCCGTACCTCACCGCACCACACAGTGCTGGCACTTTGGGGCGTCGCGGACTCCCATGAGATCACAGATGACGATGAACGTGGCGCAGGTCGCCGCTAAGTATTCACTCAAACGTCCAACGCCATGTTTCCATGGTTGGTCGTCGGCGCATTGCTCCGAAGGTTAATGCCACTCTGGCAAAGTGCTATGGGAGCCGCGACATGGACTCTCGGAGAATAAAAAGCCATGCTTTTGCCACTGAGTAACGATGATGGGAGCTCTGGTTGTTCCGTACAGATTGGAGTACTGTGAACACAGTGTACAACATACTGGTCTGTGCTGAGTGGACGGGCCCATTCTTCGCCCTCACGGTGCGTGGACGGACAGTGCGGACGAATCGAGTCGGGATGATGCTCAGGCTTTTGATGCTCAGGAGTCCAGTACGCCTCTGTACTTTTCAGGTACCCACATCTATCCAAAAGTCTCGAGGGAAACCTGAAGGAACTTTGAACAAAAGTCTCCCACCGGCCATCGCATCCGGGCCAATAGATTGAGATTGTACCTACTTACTAGGCACTGGTCCAGTCAGCTGCAACGCCTGCGAGATTGTGTCACTGGTGCTTGCCCTATAGCGGGTAGTCACGTGCCAGCGCGATTGCCCCTCGCGTGCTCAGATCGCGCTCCCAAAGAGCCATCACGTCACTCAGCTTGATCATTCATGACCCATCTCTGTCTCGTCTGTCGGAAGCCGGTTTCCTGCCGTGACATCGTCTCAGCACATCCAACTTTAGTCGTTCCCAAACCTCTTTGCTTTTTTCTTTCTTTTTTTTTTTTTCCTTTTTCGTCCGCTTTTTCTTTCTTTGTTTTCCATTTTTCTTTCGTGCGCGTGGAAACGCCACAAGTTCACAACCATGTCTGAGCAGCTTTCGGCACCCCGCATCACGGCTTCGTATCTGGAGAACTTCCAGGGCCGCCACGTCACCATTGTTGGCAAGGTGACACAGCTCAGGGGCGAGCAAGCAACTATTGACGCTGATGGCGTTGTGACTCTGCACCTCAACCGAGTTTGTCTACCCCTTCACTTTTATTGCTTTTTTTCTTGGCACTTTGTGCTGCATCGTGTCTTGGGCTCTCCCCATAACCTGACACATTTTGCCAAACCACGGCGCGCTAATAACATGGTCCAGGATGCTCACCTGACCAACGGCAATGCCGTCCAAGTTATCGGGAAAGTCAGTCCCGATCTATCTGTCAAAGTTCTGACCTCGAAAGATCTCGGCCCAAACGTCGGTAGGTGCAATTCGATGACCATGTCAATGGCTGTTCACTTTCTTCTTTTCTCGTTTTCGTCTCCTAACGTTTGACACCCTTTTTTTTAGACTTCAAGCTTTGCAGTGCGGTTGTTGAAATTACGCACCGGCATAAAGACATCTTTGTATCCGACGGTTGAAAGAACGATGGACACACGAGCTAACAATGATGGCTGAACGACCACTATGCTACGCCTCACGATTACATTGAATGGGTAGAAGTGATGATAGACCATGACGCAGCTGGTTACATGTCAGATATATATGGCCGTATCGAACAAACGGTTTCCCTTTTGGTTTCCACGCCACAAATTTAGAAGTTTCGGTACTTCGTAGCATGTCCTTTTCAAGAAAGAGCTAATCAGCTCATGATTATCCATTGTTCTGCGGACGCGCTGCGCGGTTCGGATGATTCGCCCTTCAACCTTCATATAGAGGCGTCACTGCTCTTTAATACCTAGCCAACGGCAAACTTGTCCATCATCCTGGCTTTTCAACATGTTGCTAGCCCCCCCCACGTATTATCATGAAACGACAAAGTCATTCATGCGAAGCACAAATGTCGTGCTCCATTTTCGCTCTTGATCCGGAAGATATGCCGAGCCTGGCAAAATCTTTTTTCTCTCCAGAGAGAAATGATCTAGTCGCGGCAGCAGTAGGAAAGCCGTCATAGCCCACCGCCACGTAGCTCCATCATAAAGAAATGGTCTCTTCCGAGGCAACACCCTTGACCCAATCAATGGACCTACCAGCTGTGTGGTAAAATCGACCTCGCAGACGGAACCGTTCCCGAAGCCGCACGCGTTCGTAGACATTCGCCGGTCGCCTGTGCTCTGAGCACGAGATTGCACACCGCCGCCGCCATCCAGTCTCGGTGCTCGAGTGCTGCATCAATACACCTACTTGTAGTTATAGCGTCAGTGTACCACGAACACGAAGCATAAAGGGACCTGACTGAATCCCCCCCTCGTCCAAGAAGAGACTCCACGAGACTCAAGCCTCAAAGCTCAGAGCTCGCTTCCTGCCACCAGAGAAAAGGTACATGGAAGCCCCCTGCCACATTCCTTGCACCGCGTGCAATATGCCCCCTTCGACCAGGGTATATATAAAGCCTCTGCACATATATTCTTGTCTGGCAAAGAACGTTCTTTAGTGAGACAGGGTCGAGAGATGCGGCCCCCCCCCCTCATGCTGGTCCTAGTCGTGGTGCCTTGGGGAAGTCCTTCATCGATGGTCGGACCATTTTCGTGGAGAAATGGCCGCGATGAGAGACGGGATAGTCGAAAGGTAGGTGACTAGGTGTCATGGGCTAATACATGTTGTTTATGTACTGATTCAATCTATTCAAATGTATTCAGGTTTTTTTTTTTTTTTTTTTTTTTTTTTTTTTTTTTTCATTATTAGTTGAAATCTGTTCAAGTTTATTATCATCATCATGTGGAAAAGCAACAACCACTTATTCCTACCCCCAGGAAACAAAACAACCCTCTAGCCCTCGTATCCATGACCAAAAAAAAAAAATCAACAACCATTCCTATACTCGCAGACCTACCATGTTTTACTGGAACACTAAGTAGTTCTACGAGCAAAAGTAAACAAAAACAACCACTCCATGCAAAAGTCAACCTCAACGCCCCCCCCCAAACAACGCGCACCAACACCTCGCGTTACACCATGCCTCGAGGTCCGCGAAACACATGTATGTACCCGAGGCCGTTGTGTCCTCGTTTTCGAGAGGCGTGCCAGAGCGGAACGCAACGACTTGTTTTCTTCACGGGGCGGGAAAAGAAGAAAAAGAAGAAAAAGAAAAAGAAGAAAAAGAAGAAAAGAAGAAAAAGAAGAAAAAAAAGAAGAAAAAAAAGAAGAAAAAGAAGAAAAAGAAAAAAAAGAAAAAGAAAAAGAAAAAGAAAAAATTATCGTAATGCTGCTACAGTACTCTTCGGGCCCCTACACCGCGGCTCCCTTCCCTCGTACAAGTCCCCAGGGCCGGAACTCCAGATGTCGGCCCTTCAAGAACTAGACATGGGGAAATACATTCAGTATCGAGGCAAATAATACACATTTCCACCATGACACCGCGTACGCATAACACATTTTTTCTTCTTCTTATATCCATACTGCTGGCCAGACCTATCAACCGCAACTCATCCCAATGTGTCATGTCTCCGTCGCCATTCTCTCGTCCTCCATCTGCAAAAATTCTTCTGCTATGGCCCAAATCTGGCTGGATCTGTCCATCCAAGGCTTCTGACACGCACATGAGCTTCCGTCACAGCTCTGTTTCTCACCTGTTATACTTCCCTCGCCGTGTGAATCCGCGCCGTCCTGCGTTTTTGCTAGCCCAGGAGACGGTTTCTGGGCGTCCGGCGGGCTTGGGGATTGGGACTCATTCTTGTGGAGACTGTCTCTCGACTCTTGAATCATCTTCATGGCTTCAATAGCCTTGGCAGAAGCAGTCTTGTCGCCACTTGCTCTACCCTTTGCGTCGCAAGACCCTGTCATCAAAGACTCTCCATTCACCCTAGGCTTGTGGGGTTTCGTCTCTGCAATTGCATCCCGGATTTCTCTCAATTTCTCGGTAAATGATTCAAAGACTTTGATCCTTCTTTCCGCCGTCTCCGCTCTGTCTTTCCAGGTGGCAACGTCTCTCTTGGCCTGCCGTAATTGCTCGCTCAAGGTCCCGACATCGGAATCTCCCTGTGCTTCCAATTGCCTTCCAAGCTGTGAGGCCTCTTCTGTCTTCGCATGCAGTTGGCGTTGCAGTTTACGAATCTGGGAATAGAGAACGGTCGCGCTTCCCGCACGAGACACTGGCATTGCCGGCACTATTTCCTCTGGACCTGAGTATGATGACTTGCCTTCTGCCACTCGAGACGGGGACGGCGGCGGTCGTACCAGGTTCAAATGCTGCGCGATCGGTGACTGTTCGGGACATGGTACCATGGTCCCTAAGCTTGGCATGAACTTGAGCTCCAGATCCCCATCATCTGAATTATTCGTGGGCCAGTCATCTGGATCCAAATCCACAAGGGGATCTAGCCTTTGCGTCCAGGCTGAGTCTGATTTAGAATGACGACGGCGTCTCGGAGATTGTGCCTTGGTATCTGTGCTGCGTGCTGCCGATTCTCGCCAGCCTGGTTGAAGTTCAAAGAGGGCTGCCATCGCCTTGACGGATCCTGTCTTGGTCAATTCTTTCACTTCTGTCGATTCCGTTGTGGGTGACTGCAAGGTGATGCATGTTTGGCTCCTCAGATTCTCGTCAGACTTTGACAATCGTGGCCCATGCAACAACACCGGCTGCCTTGCATACTTTTCTGCTCCTTTTCGCTGAACCAAGAGGCTCCTCTCGGGGGTTGCTGGTCGCGCATCTTGAGACACCTGAGCAAACGGATAGAACCGCTCCGGTGTACTATCAATGGAATATCGCCTCTCTGGTTCAGTCATGATCTGACACTGGGTTCCCTGATCGCGAGACAGTTTGATCGCTGAGCCAGACCGAAAACCTTCTTGGTCTTGATCCGTTTTGAGCCCTCCTACACGCACAGCTGGAATGGGACTGGTTTGCACAAGTCTTATTCCTCCTTCTAATGGGGGCTTTGTGTTTGCCGATGCTGTTGAGGATGCCTCGCTTCTTTTTCGTGATCCTGTGGCATCCTTCGCCTGATCAGGACTACGGAGCTTTCCATTCAAGTTCCGTTGCTGTGTTTCGGTGTCCGGTAATGCCATGCTCTCCCTTCGCGTGGAACAGAGTAGCGCTGACGAGGAGCTGTGCTCAGAGACAACACGCTTCGATAGTGAATCGCGAGTATCATCATACGAAGAGGCGTGCCTTGACGACTCTCTGGGAGGGACACTCTCCAGATACACCTGCGAGGCTCCCATGTTTGAGGTTTCCGCAAAACCATTTGCTCCATACGAGCTAGGCACGCGACTCGTCTTGCCTACAAAGGCTACATCGTCAAGATTTCGGCGGTCCGGGTTGGCTTCGGAAACTATTCTTTCTTGGCTCTCTCCACAAGATGCATCGCCTTTCTTCTCCAGTTTCTGTAACCTATCGATGACACTCTCGCGCCTGCCTTGACGGTCGCTGGACTCATCATCTCCCAGACTCTCCTCTTTGGTTGGACTAAGAGTGGCAATGCTCATCTTGCGTGACAAGCGTTGCGAATTTGCTCTTCTCAAAACTTTTAATCGTCGCGATCTGGGTCCATGCAATGGTGTTTCTGGCTCATTATGAGGTCTGGGCGCCTGTGACGATTTAAACAGACGATCATGACCTTCATCCAACTCTTTGGAGGCCTTGATGTTGAAGTCCGTAGCAGGCTGCGGAGCCGCCGGTGCTCCTAGCTTTTCAGATAGATCGATGGTTGACGCGTCTTTTCGGCAGTGTGTTCCAAGGGATTTCATTTGACGAACAACGTCGCGCCAATTGGAGATGAGCATCTTTGTCAAATCGTTGGCCACTAAGATCCTGTCTACTGTGGGTGGTCCTCCACCACCACCTGCCTTGCAGTCTATGTGGATGGACTTTCGCCGGTCCTTTCGAAACCTGGGCGGACTCAAGGGGAACAATAGCATGCCAGAGGTTGGTGTAGCGACTTTCATGGTGTATTGATCCAGCAAATCGCCAACCAGCAACGGCCCGAACACGATACCGAGTGCGCTGTAGCCCATCAAGTCGGCCGTGGGAAGAGGTCTACCATCTTCATCCTCTCGAGGAGCAATCTCAGCGGCCCTTCCGATCAGGCTCAAAAGGCCAAACACGGCGCATATCAGCTCTCTTCGGTGCTGGGATCGAACAGTTCCTATGGCTAAAGCGATGAGTCTTGCACGAACTTTGGTCTGTTTTGTTCGCGGATATTCAGGCTCCCCATTCAACTGTGAGTGGATAGCGATGAAGGCGTCAAACAGAGATAGAGAGCCCAGCACGCCCCCTGGCAGTACCGATAGAAGGCGTTTAAATGTGGATGCCACATCATGAGTAGAGTATTGTATGTGTATAGGCAATGTAGCGCATCGCACAGTGCTGGCGATTTTGGCATTGCTGTGGTCCATGTAGCAATAATAGTCGAATAGTGCGTTGATGACTTTGGCAGATCCTGGAACACGAAACAGCCCCCGTGTAGCCACATTCTGGGCCAGATATTGCGCAGTGGCCCTGATACAGGTAGGCAGGATCAAAGAGCATGGAGAATAGTCTTGGGGAAGGTAAAGAATGCTTTTGCCTCCTAAGCGCACCATTTCCTGAAGCTCGATTACCCTAGGCGCCTCTCTTTTGCAATGTATTACATTCGCAAGTTCGGAGACACTACGTTTGTGACGTATTTGAGGCGGCGGCGGCACAGTGGTTGAGGGCACGTGTGAACAACGATTGGGATTGGATCGAAGTAGTCTCGAAATCCATCCTCGTTTCTCCGGAAATCTCTCGACTTCTCCCTGGATTCGGTTCAGTAATTGAGACGGTCTCTTTTTTTTTCCCCCCCATGAGATTCAAAATTCAACTCACCCGATGATGCGCCTCAAAGTCCTCTGTCACAAGTTGTCGTACTCCATGCTAGATGGACTCAGTGTTCAACGAAGATAGAGCTGACCGGAGCGTCTTCAAGACGGTCGCTTCTGCAACGCAAAGGGCGAGACTCTGGTGTGACGACTGACTTACCTTTTTTGCCAGACGGTTGTATTCTTGAACAAACACGTCTCTATCTTCTACCTCGTCTGCGTTGTTCAGCAGGCCCAGTTCGCCGCTGGTTGAAGTCCAGGTGCCACTGCTGCGTGCCCTGTTTCCATTGCCGAAGCTCTGAAAGCTCGCGCTATGGGGAAGCAAAAGAGATGCTGAACTTGCTGAAGCAGGCAGTCGATGTGGGTGATAAGCGTACGATGCCCGGAGATTTTGCGATGACTGTGAGGTGCCCAGATGCTGCGCCATGAAGACTTCTATACGATCCAGGTGTCCAGATGTGTCAAGGCCAGGGCTCCAAAGTCGATGGCGACGGGGTTGTTTTTCAAAGTGCTAGCACTAAGTACCTACCTAAAGTATGTGAGCTCTGAGAAATTCCGAGCCAGCTGGCTTGGCTACACTGGCAACTGTCAACAGCTGCCCCTTGAGACCACCTGCACCTTCCACTCGAGGATGACGAGAGCCTGGACCGTCCACAATCGTGATGACGGGACCAAAAAAATCACTGCCAAGTGGGCACAATTTCATGTTGGATTTCGTATCGGCTGAATCGCGCAAACCACCAGGTCATCTCTGCTGCCTAGCTGAGATCATCCACAGTGTCAGGTGAAGAAAAATTGGTCCTCCTTGCGCCAAGAACGGTGCTTGTCTTATACATGTTCTTTTTTGTTTCCTATTCTTGAACTGGAAGATGGCGAAGTCTCGTCATGCACCTACAGTAGCATAGTAACAAGCCCAAAATCGATGGTGCTCATGGCTTATAATTCCAATGTACGGTTTCTATGACGAAGCCTTCAGCAATGTTGCTTCAACCTTTCCACCCCTTTCCGCGTGGGAGCTCAACGCCTGGTACCATTCGAGATTTTCCAACTCATGACGTCCGGCGAACAAAATGAAATAGAAAAAAAAAGAGAGAGAGAGAGAGAGAGAGAGAGTGTGTGTGTGTGTGTGTGTAGGTAAAAATTCAATACCTCAGAAGTGTATCAAACAACTGTGCCTCTGACCTCTATACTCCTATCATGGACATTCTCCCGGTTTACCATCATGATAGTGGATCGGAAAGGCGATACTAGTGCCTTGATTGAGAATCCTCCTCTCCATCAAGCAGGACATATTTTAGGATGTCTGAAAGGGATATGACACCCTGTAATTTGTTTTCATCGTCGATAACGATCAATCTGTGCACTCTGCTCTTGCGAATTGTATCGAAAAGAGAGTCGAGCCGGTCCTCGGCGCTGCAGGTGTATATTCCAGGACTATCGTCTGGTCGTTTGCATAGTGCTTCGCCGACTGTGTCGTCGAGCTCCTCGTAGGTGCCCCCACGAATACAAGGGATAACGTCGACAGCTTCGAATGCATTCAACACTCTGTTCTCAGAGTCAACAATGGGTATGCAGCTGATGTTCCTGTCAACCATCATATGTATCGCATCCAGAACGGTGTGGTCCATATGTATGGTGGCCAAGTTTGAGTAGGTTCCCAGTCCAATGTCTCGAACCGTCTTCTTAAGCATCACTGTATTGTGTTCGTTGTTGACGGCGATGAATTTGAGGATGCGGTATTGCGTGATGACTGAAACAACCGTCTCCTTGCCTGTCCCCTCGTCCACGTCGACTAATGGAATTCGTCGCGCCCGGGTCTTGAGCATGCGGCGACAGGCCTCGTATAGCGGTCTTGATGGATGAACGGATACGGTCTCGATCGGAATGGATCCAATAGCTTTCTCAATATCTGCCATCCTTGATGAGTACGAGGAGCCAAATAGTGGTGCCAGAGCAGCATTGCCTCGTGGCGCATGGGCGCATATTTACCTCGTAGGCTACTCAGCCGGAACTGGTCAAGTTTGCTGATTTCATCAGGAAATTGGTAGTAGTACTGGATCACGTTGATGTAATCCGTAGATGTCAATATACCGGCGAAGCGACTTCGATGCGAATCCCATAAGGGCGCCGAGACAATTGCTGTCCACATCTGATTAGCCATTGGGGATGATTTTTCGATGTCACCTTGAGCGGAGACAAAAACCAAAAGGCAAGAAAACGGGGGGAAAAGAAGTAGGGTCGGTCTTGATCAAATGCCGCGACCACAGAGCTTACAGTTTTGTATCAAGATATTCAGTGTCTTTTTAATAAGGAGATCGGTATCCAACACAATTAGCCGAAAGGAGAGTGGCAAGACATCGTAGCTCGTGCGAACTTTGAGAAATTCGCGGATCGCATTCTGTGAGAGTACAGTTAGCTCTTGTACCACGTTGGGAGAGAGCTCTGAGTCCTGACTGAACAGGATGCCACAAGCCAGCGCCAGGCCAGATGTATGCAAAGGCGAGCAAGAGAAGCATCAAGCGGACGCGGTGACGAACCAGACCCTGACGCTGTTCCTTATCAAGGGGACTCGGTGGACTCGGACTTGGCTTCGAGGCCGGCTGCTCGGATGCAGCTGCCATGGCGCTGCCGTGTGATGTCTTGAATCGGAGATAAGAGGAGGGAGCAACGAATTGAGGCACCCGATGGGCAGACTGCCGGGAAGGAGCGACAGGAGCTACGGTATTCGACTGAAAAGCCGCAGCTGGCGACGTAGCTGCCGGTGCATCTGCGTGGGCTGAGGCCAGAGCTGGAGTAGCTTCTGCGGGTGGTGGTGCGGTTGGTGGTGGTTCCTCAAGCAGAGGCCCAGGCCCAGACACGGCGCCGGTGACCTGCTCACGAGACGATTTCTGCGCCTCGACATTGGTCTGCGTGGGGTCAGCAGCGACAGCACCAGGCTCGAGGCTTGTCGCTGCCTCGGCAGCATCTTGTTCGTCCATGCGGCGACCGGCGGAATGACTGCGTGTATTCAACGTATCCAACGTGTCGAGCAATGCGTCCAACCGCCCCTTTGATGCTTTCTCTGACGACGGACAGCCTTGTTGCTCAGCAATGTGACTCTGGTTGTTTTGCGGCGGTATCCTGGGTTAAGTTGAAGGCAGAGTGGGGGAGGGGGGGGGAGGAGGAGACTACAATCCGGGCTGGCAGACACTTGGGTTGTCACACCATTGCAGTCAACCCCTAAGATACCCCGTGGCTCTCACTTTGCACTGGCCAGAGACAGGTACCATGTAGGTAGAGCCTAGCAGCCGGCGCGGTCCAGGAAGAGGCAGACGAATACCTAAACACGCAGCAACGGATTTTTGAACACGCAGCAGCAACTAGGCTCAAAACGGAAGAGGTATCCGCACACTTATTTTTCTATAGGGAGGTACATCCTTCATTTCCCACATAATAGCATGCTTATTTGATTTTTTTTTTAATGTATTATTACGATTTTTTTTATCTATTATAGCCTATTTACTATAGGCTAGCTTTATACTATAAATTTACTGCTTTGCCAGTGCGCAAAGAGCGTGCATTGTGTGGGAAACGAAGGATGTACCTTCTTATAGAAAAATAGGTATGCAGATACCTTCCGTTTTGGGCCTAGTTGCTGCTGCGTGTTCAAAAATTCGTTGCTGCGTGTTTAGGTACTCGAGGCAGACGCCGGTGGGGACACCCGAGAAGATGATGCAAGAGCGTCCTTCCACTTCTTCCGTGCTAAGCCAACAGCATCTTCATCAATATGATGGGCGTTTTTAAGGTTTGATTCTTATGCGCAACTGGAACATGATCCTGATCGGTCAGCGTTGACGTCAAATCAGCATCAAACCAGAGTCCAGACAGACCACACGGGGTTGATCTCTCGAGTGAGCAGAGTACCATTCCCCCCCGTTGTAGGACGGATTTTCCCCTTGAAACCTAACCCCAAGACAGCTTCATATCGTGACGACTTCTCATCGCCTGTATTGACACGTACATGAAAGAAATAGATTGAAACAAATGTAAAGCAAAACGGCTAGCAAGACCGAGACTCTGGGCAAGGTCTGGGACGCAAAAGCCGCTACATATGCTCGCAGTTGCCTGAGCTGTTGAATCAGTCCAACGGCTCAAGAATGCCACCATGCCTCGCCAATCTGGTGTTGAGTGTTGGAGCGGTTTCAAATTATTTGACCTATGCACGTAGGAAATTGGACTGCCTGAACATTGTTTTTTATCACAAACAATATTGAATGGATCGGCAAACTCGTCTCAACGTCGCTGGGCTGGTGACTTTGGCCTTGCCAAACCCTTTGATCAGCTGGGCAACGGACGCAGCCCATTCGCAATAATCGGTCAGTACATGGAGAGGCCAAGGAGAAGGAGGGTTGGACAGGATCGTGAGGTTCGGTCGAGGGTGGTTGTGACATGTGCTTGAAATCGACCACGCGTTGACGGTACAAATCCAACAAGTCCACATCTCCCAAGGTACAAGAGGCCGCATGCTGCCTCGAGTCTCGACAATTCAGCCAGCAGAAATCGTCCCTCATTTGAGATGGCGTCCTGCTGCAGCCATAGTGGGTGGGCTAGACAGCAGTAGACAGCAGTAGGCAGCAGTAGGCAGCAGGGCTGTCGCGTGAAGACGTGGCTGGTGCATGAAACAATGAGCGCCACCAGCAGTGAGCACACGGCACGGGCACGGGTACACTACCAAGGTTGCGACCGCATTCAATGTTGAGCGAGATGGTCCGGCTTGGGGTGTGCGTGCATGTCCATGGCAGAGACAAAGAGAAAGAGAAAGGGAGGGCGAGAGAAAGGTCAAGGTTCCAGACACATCGTCGAGCGCCCTTGTCTGGTCAGTCAGTGGTCGAGATGGAGTTCGATTTGTTTTCAATGCTTCTTCCATCATTGATTGATCTTAGTCTTGCCCATGACGGCATAGCGCCGGGGGTGACGGGCTCACATTGGCTGACTGCGCGAAAGAGCCCTGCAAGGCTGCTCTTGTCCCTGGAGCAGCAGGAGCAGGAGCAGATGTGCTAGCGAGCGAGAAGGAAGGAGGAAGGCAGCCTTGGCTGTTGCTTTCTAGTGCTCTAGCCAATTACGAATGCCGCTTCCGCCCTCTCCTCCTCCCTCTTCCCCCCCCCCCCCCCCCCCCCCCCCCCCCCCGGCGCCCCGTCTATCGTCTGGTTGAGTGCAATCGTCCGTCACCCGGCCCACTCCTCGCTGCCCATGTCAATAACTCCCATTCCTGACCCTCTTGCTGCCACGCCCATCCCATCTCCTCTCTCCAAATTTTGAATTTTGTCCGTCAATCACCATCAAACTCGTCACGTCGGCGTGCCATCACAAAACGCCGACCCTGACTGGCCGCTCCAAGTTTCAACCATTGCCTTTCATACCACACCACCCAGCAATCCCATCGCAGGTGCAGCTAGTGCGAGTCGTGCCATCGCCTCGTCTCGACGCTCACCAGCAGCCGGTTGCACGGTCCAGGGGCCCCTTACCCGACCAGCGGCCGACAAGCCTGTAGCGTGGACGGACCTTGATTCTCCAGCTCCGGCCCTTTGAGTCGGAAACATCACGACCTTAGACTTGGGATTACCACCAAAGAAGTCACCGTCACGCGCGGTCTTGACGCTGTTTTCTAGCCATGGGTAATTGCGGCTCTTCATGCTGCGGAGGTATGTTGTCCGACCCTCTCGCTCTCGTTTCTCTCTCTGGCCATACATGCAACTGACGCGACCTTCTCCAGGCCGGTCTCGCGAGGGTCTCTATGAACCCGTCCTAGCCGATAGCGAGCGTGAGGCTGTCGCTGACTTGCTGCAATATCTCGAAAATGTTGGTTTCCCGACCCCGTTCACGAATAGGGCGTGGATTGCCTAACTGACGCCTATTCATAGCGCGGCGAAACGGACTTCTTTTCCGGCGAGCCTCTTCGAGCGTTGAGCACCTTGGTCTTTTCCGAAAACATAGATCTTCAACGAAGTGCAAGCCTCACCTTTGCAGAAATAACTGAGCGAGGTATAGATCCTGGATCGCACAAATGCTCCGATCCCAATGAGCTTTGCTATTGCCCTATTCGGGCACCTCGGGATACGCCCTTGGTTCACCCATTGGTATGACCGTATGCTGACTATTGGAAATACAGATGTCAGAGAGGTCGATCGAGATACACTTGAGCCTATTCTGTTCTTGTTGCAGAGTCCTGATATCGAAGTTCAGAGGGCTGCCAGCGCAGCCTTGGGCAATCTAGCCGTCAACAGTAAGCACGACGGTGTAAATTTTGGCAGCCAGATCTAGCGGCTAATTCTCATATCTCCTTGCAGCTGAGAACAAGCTCCTCATCGTTCAACTTGGCGGCCTAACACCATTGATTCGACAAATGTTGTCACCGAACGTCGAGGTTCAGTGTAATGCCGTTGGCTGCATCACGAATCTAGCTACGCATGAAGAAAACAAGGCCAAGATTGCCAGATCTGGCGCACTTGGCCCATTGACAAGACTGGCCAAATCGCGAGACATGCGCGTGCAGAGGAATGCCACGGGAGCCTTGCTAAATATGACACATTCGGGTATGTCGAATCTGTGCACTCACATGTGGCTTGCAGGCTAACGTTTCGTTTTTTCTTCCTCCCCACTAGATGAGAATCGACAGCAGCTTGTCAACGCCGGTGCTATTCCTGTACTTGTCCAGCTTCTTTCCTCCCCTGATGTCGATGTGCAGTATTACTGCACCACAGCTCTCAGCAACATTGCCGTCGACGCCAACAACAGACGAAAACTTGCATCGTCCGAGCCGAAGCTTGTTCAGTTTCTAGTCAACTTGATGGACTCCTCATCTCCCAAGGTACAATGCCAAGCTGCTTTGGCTTTGAGAAACCTCGCCTCCGATGAAAAATACCAACTGGACATTGTTCGGGCGAATGGTCTTACACCACTGCTTCGCCTCCTCCAGTCTTCATATCTTCCACTGATTCTATCATCCGTCGCATGCATTCGAAATATCTCAATACATCCAATGAATGAATCGCCCATTATTGAAGCGCATTTTCTTAAACCTCTGGTGGGTTTGCTGGGATCTACTGATAACGAAGAAATTCAATGCCATGCTATTTCCACCTTGAGAAACCTTGCCGCAAGCTCCGACCGAAACAAGGCGCTTGTTCTGGATGCTGGCGCTGTGCAGAAATGCAAACAGTTGGTGCTTGACGTACCGGTTGCGGTACAATCAGAGATGACGGCGGCCATTGCGGTTCTTGCTCTCAGCGATGATCTCAAGTCACATCTTCTCAACCTCGGAGTCTGCGATGTTTTGATCCCCCTGACACATTCACCCAGCATCGAAGTTCAAGGAAATAGCGCCGCGGCGCTAGGTAATTTGTCTTCCAAAGGTAAGCTAATTTTTACATTCGATGGGTTTCACATGGCCGGTATCATGGACTGATGTTGATTGATTTCTTTTTTTTTTTTTGGCTTAGTTGGCGACTACTCAATCTTTGTCCAAATCTGGAATCATCCCAACGGTGGTATTCATGGCTATCTTAGCCGATTTCTACAATCTGGAGATGCAACCTTTCAACACATTGCTGTCTGGACTCTACTGCAATTGTTCGAATCAGAGGACAGAATGCTCATTGGTCTCATCGGAAAAGCTGACGACATCATCGAGAATATTCGCAACATTGCAAACCGTCAGGTCGGAGCTGAGCCCGAGTATGAAGAGGAAGACGAGGGTGAGGTAGTCAATCTTGCGCAACGATGTCTGGAGCTGCTGGGTCAGAACATGTCAAAGGCTCATATCGAGGGTTGACCAAGCACATGGCCATTGATTCGACTTTGGATCATCATTACATCCTTTCATTTTCTACCCTCTATTTCCAACTTTTGGTTGTTTACCCGAATCCTGAGGCGGCTGTATAAGCTCGGTCTCATGAAGCAAAGCAATGGTGTTTCAAGGCGTTCAAGAGTTTTTTACGTTTTATTTTTTTTTTCCTTTTGTTTATTGACTATGTCGCCGTTTGTACATATAACCGAAACCTTTCTACTCTGGCCAACTTTTTTTCCCCCAACGCAAGCTGAACTGGAATCGAACCGAACAAAACCTAATCAAAGCGACGACATCAAATCATCAGCTTCGAACCCTTCTTAGTTGTCGCTGAGCCGCTGCAGAATTGCACACGCGTTCTATTCTCTTTTGCAGTATTCTCATCGGGGGACCCTCGGGCCCTTCGCATGGCTCATCAGGGCTCGCAGTGCAAATGGCAAGTTGTCTGTGAGCATCCTTACTTGTATCAGCATATTTGGCGAAGGACTTGAATTAGCCCAGCACCAGCATTGAGTCTTTTAGTTTCAATTTTCTTTTCTTTTCGTTTCTTTTTTCAATGAAGGGGACGAACGTTTGAACTGGTAAGGGGCTTTTACAGCTGTAATTAGACAAAGATGTTTTTCACCAAGCCGGTTTTATTATACCCGATCAAATCTAAATTGACCGTAACGACCTAAACCAAATATGGGGTGACTTGGTGCTGAAAACGCATGACCTTGGATGGAGCCCACAAAAGCAGAGTATCATGCTCGAGATTTTTGGTCAAACAGACAAACCCTCTAGCCGACCCGTGCCAATGGTGGATGACGATGCAGCTACTGATTCAGCGGCTGCAGACCGCTGGTAAACCACATCCTCTCCTTCCAGGGCAGAATTTTAGCCACGACCTTGCCTTGGACGAGGGCCAAAGGGAGCGGACCGAATGATCTGGAGTCCCTGGAAGCAGGTAAGTTGTCACCCACAATCCAGCAATGACCCTCGGGTACCTGAAAGTTGGGTTTTTTTTTGGTTAACTTTATTTTTTTTTTGTCCTGTTTTGGTAAACTGAAAGAGGAGAGCTTCAAACACCCCTCATGGCGAGACATGTCGGGCGGCGGCTCGTCATGGACTTGTGGGAGACAAGTTTTGTCAACTATACCTGTATCATCTGATCTTCTCCCCTCTCGCCAGGCGTCCCGAGCGAAACATAATCCCCCGGCATAGCGACCACGCGCTTTACACCACTTCGGTCAGGAAAGATGGGGATCTTGTAGAGAACCAGATCTCCGACAGCGATGCGCCTCCCGAGACGGTATCGCATGTCGGCGGCGATCCAGTCGCCGTCGACGGTAAAGGTGGGGAGCATGGAGGGGCCCTGGGCGGGAGAGATCTGGAAGAGGTGGGTGATGGTGAGGTGAGCGAGGCAGGTTATTTTTAGGGTGGAGAGGGCGAAGCGGATGGGGTGGCCGAGGAGGTGGGAGAACATTGTGAGAGGAGGATGTTTTGTGGTTGTTTTCTTCTTCGGGATGGTGATTGTGGCGTGGTATGTTTGTGCGAGGGAGGGGGGACGATTTTCGCACACGGGTGTTATGAATCGGGTGGGGGCATGGTGTTGGGTCCGTAGGATGGGGTGGGTTTGCAATTCGTGATGGTTTCTTCTTGGTGTTGTTGTTGTTGTTGTCGGATTTGCAGAGTGCTTTGACGTCGCGCACCAGTTGACGTCGTTGAAGGTGGTCCAAGTCACTCGGGAGTCAAGTGTCTGGGAGTATCGTGCGCCGTGATGCTGATTGGCTGAGCAAGATGCAAAAGTGGGCCATTGTGTTGAAAAAAAGATGCTCTCTGACTGGGCAATTTGCCCGTGAGCTCTCTTGTTGTTCTTGGCCGATGATTCGAAGCGCAGGAGCAAAACAGTCCACCACCTCCGCCAACACCAAAACCTCGTCCGTCTCCTCTCGTCCTAAGCGTATCCCATCAGCCCATCTCATCTCGTCCCACTCCATTCGCCCGCATTGTCAACGGCAAAGGCCTTGCCGGGCTGCTCACGTCTGTCTCTCGCAAATCCCACACCCACAACCATGAGAGCCCCCGCCGCCCCGTGCATCAACACCTGCCGCCAGGCTCTCTGCCGCGTCTTCGTCCCTCCCATGGAGCGAACACGGCTGCTTCCGCTACCCGTGTCCGTTCTCCTGCCCTGCCCACGCCAACGCCCCGGTCGCGGCGTCTCCTGTCAAGTCCGCAGCTACGTCCGAAAGCCCCCGCCCGGCCGCGGACCCCGTGGGCAAACCTCGGCCGCCGCAACAGAACAGGTCGCCCGCGACGAGCGCGGCTTCGACAAGCGCTACACGACCCAGACCGACATTGACCGGTCCGGCCGCGACCGCCCGCCGCGGGACCACGAAATCACCGATCCCGAGATCATGGTCATTGACAATGGCGTCAGCGAGGGGCCCCTCTCGACGTCCTATGTCCTGACCAAGCTCGAGGCCCATGAATCGCTGCGCATGATCCAGCCCTACGTGCCGGCGGATCGGAAAGACCCCGACTCCAAGTTTTCATATGCCGTGTGCAAGATTGTCAACAAGGCGGATGAGTATGAGCGGCAGAAGCAGCTCAAGGAGAAGAAGAAGGCCGCCGCGGGGAAGGCCAAGACCAAGGAGATGGAGCTGACGTGGGCGATTGGGGATCACGATCTCGGGACCAAGATGAGGCAGATGGGCGGGTTCTTGGCCAAAGGGTTCAAGGTGGAGGTTTTGGTGGCCAAGAAGAAAGGTGGGAAGCAGGTTGATGGGAGGGAGGCCGAGGCGGTGGTGAGAAGGTTAAGGGAGGCTGTTGAACAGAACGGAGGGAGGGAGGCGAAGCCTGCTACGGGGACGCCGGGAGGGACAATGAGGTTTTACTTGGAGGGCAAGCAGGACTAATTTGTTCGAGGTTGGTAAAAGAAGAAAGAAAAGAAAAAAGAACCCTTGAACGGGGGGCACGAGCAAGAAGGGGACAAGGAAAGGGGGGGGGGGGGGGCAGCCGAGGCAGGACCATCTAGATGGGCGGGCAAAGGAAATGTCATGCCAGGGAAACATTTTTGTATTGGATACTACATTGTACTGTATAGTATTGTATAGAGTCACGGCTGTCACGTGTGTACCGATAGTTAGAAGAAGAAATAAACCGCCTAGTGCGTTGCCTGTAGTATTGCAGTCGTTCGTGATGTCACACCATGGACCATTGTGTATGTATAAAAAGAAAGAAAGGAAAGGAAACGCCGCCCAACGCCATTCTACGAAGTGAACTTAAGAAGAAGCTAGAAAAAAGAAGGGGAA
>SRPU01000336.1:0-21786 GCA_018360185.1 Claviceps lovelessii | reverse complement strand
AAAAAAAGGAGTCATTTCAATGTTTGTTCACGGGACAATGTCTTGCGTGCTAGTCGACTAGCCAAACCACCGTTTTGACTAGTATCGTGCTTTGCCTATGTCTTCTGCCTTTGCTTCATTTTAATACCGCCCATCTCCCTTTGGCCGGTTCCGTTGTATCCCATTTTGTCTCATATATTGCTTTTTTTTCTTCTTGTTCTTCTCCTCTTCCTACTTTTTGTTCTTGTTACCTGTTTGGAACACATGAGGATACTCTCGTGAATCGTGATGAGCAACCGGCGTGGCCGGGGTCTCAAAGGGAGTAAAATGTGGAAGAAAAACAAAACAAACCAAAAAAAAAAAAAAATGTCTCGTCTACAAGTAGCAAGGGAAGGTAAAGCAAGAGTTCAAGGGGAAAACATCTTCTTGATTTCATCTTTCTCTGAAAATGTCGTTGCTTGCCCTTCTGCGCACTTTATCTTTCTTCCTAATTTTCGTCGTGTCAGGAACACCAAAGTGCTGTGGAGGAGAGGTACGATACTATCGACACATCTTTCTTTGTCACCACGGCGAACATAGTCTGCAGCGCATAGCACCTGCGGCAAGCTTGAGTTGTTTCCCGTGGCATCTCCTTCTTCGGTCTAGATAATGGAAGGCTGTCAAACCACAGAGGACAGAATCCTGGTGAACTCCGTTGCCGCGGGTCTCCGTGAGTCTGCAGACAAATTATCACCAATGGCTGCTTCTATACCTTCCGCGCCGCCGCCGGTGAAGCTACACGTCGTGACAGACTTTCGACAAAAGGTCTACAATCCAGGGGCCATTCCCAGGATCCCACTTCGAATCCCGAGGAAGCACTCTCAGCACAGCATGTCATCACCCTTCCAATTGCCGTATCGAGCTTCTTGCGGGTCGTCAAGCACCATCACGAGTACTGGATACATGTCTTCTCCATACTGGATTAGAGAGAAGGAAAGGAGCCAGGGCTATGCTTCGCCCGACAGTGGTGAACTGAACGAGAAGCAATGGTTCTCTCAACGGAAACGCTCTCGACGGTTTTTGTTGACCATCGGCGCCATCACTTTTGTTATTCTTGTGACATTGGCCATTGCACTGCCTTTGGGACTGAGAGACAAGTGAGTTTTGATAATTCCACGAATCGGACGATGCATGCCATTGGCGTGGCAAGGAGCCCATGAACAGCTTGGCCAACCCTTCCAATTCTTTCTTTGCTGACGACACAGGGTATCAACGCAAGGCAGGCAGACAGAAGATGGCGATGACGATGACGACTCTGTCGGAGCGCTTTTCCCTTCCGGGTCATTTCTCTTCAAAACATCATTGCAAAAGATTGAGGCAGGGTGCACTTCCAGAAATACCACTTGGACATGTGGCCCTATGCAACCAGGTGACGCCTCCGTCTTTTACTGGGACATTGTGCAGCTCAACCGTTATACCTACACCATCACCTCCACCGGTAATCCCTTTGCTCCGGACTTTCGGAACATCAGCATGAAAATCCGAGACTACAACAAGTCGACGGAACGACTTGAGTTCTCCTTGTCCATGAACAAAACAGTCACACCATCCGACGCCGGCTCACCGACAAATCGAGCTGCGAAATGCACATATGTCGACACCACGTTCCAGGCCACTCTGTACACGCGGAAGCGTGGTAGCACGATTTTCGACCGGCCCAGGCGCCATGCCAAGTATTCAACTTGGCCAGGCGATGTGCATATAATTCAATCGTTGCCCTCGACCGTTGGACAGCCGATGTGTAGAGACGCCTCGAACAATTTGATTGCCGACGTTGCCGCAGGTATTGGAACGTGTCAATGTCAGTACGGTAGCGACTGACATGTGTTGCGGGGATAGAAAAAAAAAAGGGGGGGGGGAAGAGAAAACACGAAAGGCCAAGGATAAAAGAAAGAAAATGGTCCTGTTGTGTCTCATCTGCATGATAATCTGTTCGTTATTGTTGGAAGAGCGTTTCGTTCACTGCGGGTCATGAACGAAGTGGTCAGATTTCTGATTCGATCATCTCTTCACTGTGAAGCGTTGCTAATGTAATGATAAAGATTAATTTAGTCATGGTAAAAAAAAAACAATAGACATAGATGATGACGAGAAATTCGATTCAGCATGTGGAGAGTCAGCAGCAGAGGGGGGCAAAAAAAAAAGAGAGAGAGACGCTACGTGATAGCAAAAATCGATGTTATTTTCAGTTCTGCTGCGAGAGGAAACCGATGTCCATGACTTTCACTTTCGTACACAGTTCCGCGGCCTTGACACGGGGCGTTGAGCTGCGTGAAAAAGCTTGTCGATCATGCGGGTGAGGGAACCCTCTTTAAGATAGGGAGGGAACAAGGGGAGCATTTGCCAAGCTGATCAGCACCTCGACGCACAGTGTAGAGTCACATGTAAAGTGAATATCCACACATCACACATCCACATACCAACCTAAAGTCCCGAGGTGGCACACACTCGAGGGGCTTCAGCCGCGTCGGCCCCGCAGTCGCAAGGAGTCGACGAGCACTGCGCTCCCATTCGGGCGCATGACACTCAGCATGGAGACTAGCCCTTCGTCTCCGCTCGACTTTATCCGCGCGGCGCCACGGCCAGTCTGTCGGAAGGGGGACGAGCTGACACAGACTTCAGGCTGAAGGCGAAGCCCACAATGACAGAGGTTGCGGGAAAAGAGGGTGGAAAAAAGGATAAGAAGAGAGGTGAAGAGAAACGAAGAAGAAACAAAAGAGAGGAGAATGAAGAAGGAAAAAAAAGACATCAACATGCAAATGTGGGTATTATGAACGGCGGGAAGTACGGAGCGAGTTTGCCGATACATGTCACATGTATACAGTGCGTCTTACAGTGCACAGCAACATTCCTGTGCCAGAACCTCAAAACTCTTTCCAGCTCAAACATGGAAGATGAAGAAGAACGAAAGAGAAGAAACATCAATTTAAAGCACAATAATAGCCATGACAGTACAATTTTTTTTTTAACATCTCGTCTTGGCAGCACATCTGTCATAAGTGCAGCATATGGTCTGTTGCGTTCTTCAACAAAACATTGAATTCTCCGGATCTGGAACCAACCCACTTTCTCCGCCCTCCCCTCCTTACCACTCTACAATCACCACATCCACTTCTACAGCTGTGGGAAAGACAATGTCCAATGGCTAAGAAAAGGAAGCATGGATAGGCTAAAATACCCCTCTTTTGCCAGTTCAAGCTCTTGGGCTCTTCTTCCGGAGGCGGAAGGGTTGAGAAGCCAAACAAATGACCACTTTCCCCGCAGTCACAGCTGACTGCCCTATGGAATCAGCGTTCGTATTCCGTAGGAGAGACCTATTGCACTAAGTGGACGGGTGGGCTTGGTCATGTCCAAGGCAAAGTTAACCTTGCCAATCGGGAGACGAGCCGTGTTTTGTCGTTATGTCATTGCCGTTTTGCTTCTGGAGATGGGAGAATAATTTCCGTGTATAAATAAGTAGGTACTCCCTTACTCGTACCACATCAATTCTGGTTTGCCCTCGTACCATACAAAAAGAGAAAAACAAACCATCTTTTCTTTTTCTTTGGGTTCTTTTTTTGATACATTCAATTTAGAAAAAGGAATCTCCTGTTGTCTTTTGTCTTCTCGGAATTTCTTCGTCTTTCCAAGAAGAAAAGAAGAAAGAAATCAAGAAAGAAATAAATAAAATGACTCCTTCAATCAAGCTCAACAGCGGCTACGAGATGCCCCAAGTGGGCTTTGGCTTGTGGAAAGTCGACAATGCTACTTGCGCCGATACCGTATACAATGCCATCAAGGCTGGCTACCGGCTTTTTGACGGAGCTTGCGGTATGTTTTCATGTAGTCCAGGGGGGGGGGGGGGTGTTTCATCACAAGACTTTGTCGACTGACCAAAGAGGAATGATTTGTGGTGTTGGGAATAGACTACGGCAACGAGAAAGAGTGCGGACAAGGCGTCGCGAGAGCCATCAAAGAAGGTCTTGTCAAGCGAGAGGACCTCTTTATTGTCTCCAAGCTCTGGCAGACTTTCCATGACAAGGAGAGAGTCGAGCCCATCTGCCGTCGACAACTCGCAGACTGGCAAGTCGAGTACTTTGACCTGTTCCTCATCCACTTCCCCGTCGCCCTTGAATATGTAGACCCATCCGTGCGCTACCCCCCTGGATGGTTCTACGATGGAAAGAGCCAAGTCCGATGGAGCAAGACAACCAACCAGCAAACCTGGGAGGCCATGGAGAGCCTGGTCGACGCGGGTCTGGCCAAGAGCATTGGTATCTCGAATTATCAAGCCCAGGGCATCTATGACTTGCTCAAGTATGCCAGAATCCGACCTGCCACCCTCCAGATTGAGCTGCACCCTTACCTGCAGCAGCGAAATCTCGTCAGCTTGGCCAAGGAAGAGCGTATCGCTGTCACGGCCTATTCATCATTCGGCCCGACAGGCTTCATTGAGCTCGACATGGACCGGGCTAAGAATGTCACACCGCTCATGGAGCACGACGCCATCACTGCCATGGCCACCAAGCATAACAAAACGCCGGCTCAGATTCTCTTGAGGTGGGCAAGTCAGCAGGGTCTGGCAGTCATTCCCAAGACCTCTCGTCCTAGTGTCATGACACAGAATCTGGAGAGTACCGACTTCAACCTGGACCAACAGGATATGGACAGAATTGCCAAGATGGATCTTAACATGAGATTTAACCAGCCTACAAATGTAAGTTCCGAGGAACATGATACCTGTGCGATTCCCCCACGCGTGATATGAAGGGCTAACCCGCATTTCTTCAGTATTTCCAAACAAGCAAGTTGTCAATCTTTGACTAAGTCCTCGGCTAAATCTTGGACTCTCACCGCGAATATACTCGTAATGGTGAAGAACCACTTGTGTGTGGATCAGTCAAGATGAGAATAGACACCTTAGATCTAAAAGGTAGTGGCAATAGAATAAAAAAGTTGAATGCCGTCTGAAAAAAAAAAAAAAAAAGACACTTAAAAAGGACCCCCCCCCTCCCCCCCCCCAAACAAAAAACCCCTGACGGTATTCCCCAGCCACGTTGAGTGAGGATGACAGGGTATTGTTAACGTGCTGTATTGCCAATCCGTTCGAAACAAAGTCCTCCCCACTTCAAACACCCAAGATGATGATGTATCTTTCTACAAACAAAGCGATAGCTTAACGCCTGAACACCCTACCCAATGCTGCTGTTTGTTTCCCTTTACAAAACGCTGGATCGACGTGGTAGATTATACTCTCACATATGCTACAGCGAGAAAGGTTAGCAACAATCGATTTCCACTTGGGAAGATGGTGGCATCAAACATACTGGCGTCAATCTGCTTTACTTGAGGCAAAGCCAACCGGATCTTGTTCCTGTAAAGAGCTGGGCCACGAATCTGGAGAGGATTGCCTTCAAAGTAGACCGTCGTCAAGTTTTCTTTGGTTTTGAGCACCTTTTCCACCTCGTTGAAATCGCCAATCTGGTTGTAGCTGGCCCATAATTCTTCCAAATTGACCAAGCCCTCCAACCCTTTAAGGCTGCTGACCTGGTTATTGGAGATGTCCAAGATTTTGAGGCTAAGATTGTTTTCAATGCCTTCCAGATTTTCCAGCATATTATGAGAAATGTACAGTTCTTCGAGTCCCGGAATGTCTTTGAGGGGCGATAGATTCCGAATTCTGTTTGATTGAATGCTGAGAAGACGTATGTTTGGTAGACCGGCCAAACCAGTTAGCTCGGTAATTTTGTTCTTGGCGACCCAGAGCTCTTCCAAGTTCTTGAGGTTGTCCAGATTCTTCAATTCTCTGATGCGGTTTGACCCCAGCTCCAGCGAAGTCAGCTTCTCCAGAGTATCTAAACCCTCGATTTTGCTTATCTTGTTGGCGACTAAGAAAAGATCCTTGAGCTCCGTCATGTGGCTGATATTCTTGATATGCTTGATCTTGTTGAAACTCAAGTCAAGACTTGTGAGGTGTTTGAGGTCATCCAGTCCTCGCATGTGGGAAATCAGGTTGTCATAGAGATCGAGATCTTTTAACGTGGCGGCCAACGGTGCCAGTCCCTGAATTTCTTGAATATTGTTCTGCCTAAGGCACATTCGGGCCACGCATTTGAAACGTTCTAGTCGGAGGGATGCTATGGATCTGATGCGAGAATGCGTGCACATGATTTCTTCGCTATCGGAGCTTTCACCGTCCAGTAAATCTAACACAGTCGAGGTTCATCAGTTGATGTGGGCACAGCTTGGTGAAAACCACTTGTGTGTGCGTACCTTCGTCGGCTCTAATCTCGTCGCCGGGAAGCACATTGTCGTCATCGGAGTACTCGGGGTCAGAAAGCGCCTCCGGGTTCGACAAGAGTGCGGACTTTGGAACCCGTAATTTCCCATCCCATCCTTTGCTGTTTTTCATACCGTGACCTGCATCTTCGTCATCCTCGCGAGGCGAAACTCGGTCGTCTTGTATGTCGATATGTTGCGAATGGTCGATTTCCTTGTCCGACGCGGACGACATTATCGGCACCGTTGGAGACGCTGGGAGGTTTTAAAATAATGAAACAGTTCAAAGAGAGTTTGAAGAAATGTCCAGAACCGTGGCTAAAGAGGGGAATTCAGATGTCTGGCATGTAACAATCGAGAGAGAAAGAAAGAGAGGCGGTCGGGGGGAGAGAGAGGTTAAAGGGAACGGAGAAATATGGCAGCCTCACGAGCCATAAGCTGGGTGAGGAAGAAGTAAACGGCCAGAAGAAGCAGAACCAAGGGTTTTTGAGCAGAGGTTCAGCGCAGACTCCAGAGTGCCAGGCCGGCGGCGTGTACCCCACCACGAAATCGGCGCAAAGCTTCCGGTTCCCAAGTCCAATCGTGATGGTGACATCAGCCTGTATCTGCGGGGCCTTTTTTCTGCCGGCCAGTAGTAGCAGGACAGATGTAGAAGCTTGAGCTCAATGTTTTCCCATTAGCATCTGGCCTCTCCAGCGGATCCATGTGAAGTATCGCCGAGGTTAAGCCCTCAGCTGCTAAATTAATAAAAGGTCGTTGACAAACAGAGAAACGTTTCGGCGCATTCAAGTGAGGCTAGGGGACAGTCTGAGATTGTGGCTTGGTTTGCCACGGGTGGTCGTGGGGGGCTGTTAAGAGCCAGCCGCATGCTCCAACCGTACAGTTGCAGGCCCTCTTCTATCGATTTGCCTCAATCGCCTTTTTGAAATTTCCTCCTCGTGCTTTTACTCATAAGAACTCGACCGCGACCTGTCAAGCCACTCAAGACGCTGCACAGTGAGTGCATGCATTCACTTATCGTGCCATCATCGTCACTCCTACCTTGGCGTGGGTCCGGTTCCATCCATCGTCATCACGTGATGACGCGTGCGACTGGCGTGTCACGCTTTACGGGCCAGACGTGTCAAGACTCGAAGCTATCCCCAGCACCATCCCTGACCATGGTCATGTGCCTGGGTAGGTAGTAGCGATGAGTGTAACGAATCGATGCCTGCGGGCCACGGTCAGGCGGTATCTATAAAAGGGGTTGTCTCCGCCTCACCTCATCTCACGCGAAACGAATGGTCTTCTGCAGAATGTTGTTGTCGCCTCAAGCGGATCATTACGCGGCCTCGTCGAGACTGATCATTGAAGTCGGTGATGGTCTTTCTGCTCGTCTTTCTCTCTCGTATACTTGTATCTTTCTTTGCCTCTCCGCATTCTGCGCCGAGATTGGCCTTGATCTTCGTTGGCCTGGTCTTCGTCAATGATTCTCCTGCCCACCAATATATTTCCGAACCGTTGCCAATATGTTTAGCAGACGGTTTGCTTCGTCAAGCAGGAGTGTCCGTCAGGGACACAAAACGTCCGAATCAACGCCCTCTTTCAGTAGAGACAACGGCGTAAGCAAAAGGCGTCATGAACATCGACAGAATGGACCAACTGCGGCTTCCAACGCCACAGGCAACGATGATACCACCATAGGCGGGTACGTGACAGGCTGTTTGTCGTCCACTAACCATCCGTCATTGACGATTCCAACTTAGAGAAGTGTCTTTCGCCATCGTGACACTTGTTGTTGGCCCCGACCAACGCCTCTTCGCCGCTCACGAGGATATTCTCTGCTCCAGTCCCTTCTTCAACAACATTCTTCGAAACATTCATATGGACTTTGCGGTCAAGAAAATCGCCCTTCCAAATGAAGAGCCCGAGATCTTCAGTTCCGTTCTGGAGTACCTCTATAAAGGAGACTATGTCCCTCGACTGACACATAATCAACGTCGTGACTCCTACGAACTCGAACCTGCCAATGTCGACCGGGCTGCTGAGAGCACAGTATACCATCGTGCCATTGATGGAGATTTGCTGAAGGACACCGTCATCTATTGTGCCGCCCAAAAATACGGGCTGGAAGAGCTGAAAAAGCTAGCTCTTCGAAAGCAAGGCTTGCGTAAGTTGCACCGCGGCCATGTCTGTCTCCTCTGGCTGCCACAATTTGTTCTGTCTAATGAACAGAAGTTCAGAATCTGGCATCCAATGTGGCACTATTTTGGCATCAGCGCGCTATGCTTATGCACATACACCTGATACTGACTCCAAATTGCGTGCTCATTATTTGGCTCTCATTATTCGCTGTCGAAGCACTTTTAAACGCAGCGGGACCATGCAACTTGAAATGTACAATGGTGGTACGCAACTCTTCTTTGACCTTTTCGTGGCCATGTGCAACAATGTTGATGATGTCTCATCTGTCCGGTTAGTCAAATACTTGTTCAGTCGCTTTTCATTCATCTAAAAAATGCTAATATTGTGTTGTATTAGTTATTAGTGGCACGCCACGAGACTGACAAACGGATGATGTTTTTCATTGGGTTTTCAGGGGGCCGTTTTGGGTGTACATCCGTCTCAACTTTCTTGGTTGTCGTTCATCCTGAGTTGGGACAAGATACGGAAGATTCTTCTTCACCCGTTATGTTCACAATATCTTCTCGGGTTCGTTGTCTGTTGTCGTCATTACAGATAATTCATGTGCAAATACTCGCCTCCGTTCAGCGGTGGTCTTTTTCGTTTTCCGCCAAGGCTCATGACATTTCACATTCCAGAGAACACTAAAATCTCAAGGCTCTATACTCTATTTAAGCGACGGCGACTTCTGGAATAATACTTCATTTCAGGGGACGACATCGCAAGAACATGCATTCTTAATGTGGAGTTTTGCGTAATTCCAACGTTCCTTATGCGCCACAAAATCAAGAATAGAGACTTTTGAGATGGTTGGGTCTACTTGGTCTCTGACCATGAATAGAAAGAAACACCAATTATCCGCTACCTTAGACAAGCTTGCGGCAACTCGAGTGATCAATTACATATTACCACGCGAGTTTTGTTATACGATTCGTGTCTGTATGGCCGTGGATCAAGTGACATTTTAGTGGGATAGCGGCGTGATACGGATCGAAATGCAATCCTTGGCACGGTGAAATTGAGTCAGACAGGCTGAAAAATCTTCTATCGGACGATAAGGACTGCTACATAGTTATAAGAAGGCAGCTCAGCGTTGGCGAGGATGTTCTTGAGCGGGAGGTGTCTTAGATTCAGGAGGAGGTATCATAGGAAGTACCTATTTACGAGAAGAATGTTCATATGCAGTTCGAGCGAACTACAAAGCACAAATTCTGTCCCAGATTTATTTTTACCAAGCTATTAGCCATCTCGTTAGTGATTATTAATATACAGTGGGAGGCCGAAAGCTTTTGCACCTCCAGAGGTATCGCGACCGCAATGACCCCCACTATCGCGCTTAATGCGTTAAAAATAAACAAGTATAATAAGCTGGTATACTAAATACTATTTTTTTTTTTTTTACTTTTTCTTTACTTTTTAGAACTTTTCCTTCAAGATTGTTTCCCTTTTTTACTAATTCATAGCTAGGTTGCTAGGTTATCTGGAAAATTATTCGTCACAATACCTCTAAAGGCGGACAAGTTTTCGGCCTTTCACTATATATAGACTGCCTTCCGGCCCGCGAAAAGTGGTTGTAGTTTGTCACTGTTCCAGAGTGGTCTTTTTGCCAAAGGTTGAGGAATCGCGAACGGAAGGTGTCGCGCACGGCCTAAATACCCGTCCCTGGGAAAGCCCCTTTTTTAGACAGGACCACAATACCTCTGTCTCGCGCAATGTAGCCCTTCATGAGATCCTACACATCATCAGCAATGTCGTTCGAGATCACTTGCAATCTAGTACAAGTTGAAACGATACAGAGCGGCCGTCGAAAGCCGTACAGGACTGAAAAAAGTCTATCACGGCCGCAGTTGAGCGTTCTTTGGCAATAGCCTTCAAGCATGATTGCTAATCGCTCACATAAGTAGCTCAAGATGATATAGCTTACCTTGTAGATCATGTTCGCCAATGAGCATTCCACCTCGTCATCATCAATGAGTTCATCCCCGCTGAACAAGCACATTGCGGCACAAAATTCTGCAACAGGTATTCTTGTCCTGCGCACTGGGGTTTGCTCGCCTTCCTTTGGCTGGTCAAATCCTCCGGCAACGAAGACTTTACGAAGCAAATTGCGCAGAGCGATATCCCGCCCGCGTTCGAGGGTCAAGTAGATGCGACTTTTGACAAACACATCCTCACCCTTCTGCAGCGCCACATCGAAAGATCGCAAATCGCCCTTCTTTATACAGTGCGCCAGCGGCAGAAAAAGCTCTTGAAGTCGTGGATAATTTCGAAGAAGCTCTTTTGTTGGCAGGACGTGACTGGTCAATAACCTGCATGGTATCAGGTACATCAGGATGCGCCTGTTGTCAAATATCAGCAACTGGACTAAACGATATGCGTAAATTTCTGCCTACTCTACGTTATTCTTGGCATCCTTATGACAAAGCTGCCATGCATCAAAGAGGCGTTTCTCAGCCTGTGGCCCAATGTTAGCAACTGCTAATCGATTGAGATCGGGTATTATACCTGAACATAGTTTTCTTCAAGGAAGAATAAAACTCCCTCGTAGTACTTGAATGTCACTCGCTGAGCTTTTGGAAATGCTTCCAAGGGAGGCATATCTCCCTTGTCGTTGTAAACAGACAATGTTTTGAGAATAGTCCTTGATAAAGACGCAGAATTGAGCTTAAAGTATGTTTTGAAGAGCAGATTAATCACGAAGTAGATCCCCCATTTTCGAGATTCTTCGATCGGTGCCCTGTTTCGGTATATTTAGCTTGCTCTTGTACTGAAATATGAGGCTGACATACCTGTCATTGAGACACAACGTAAATATGCGTTTAAGGTGCTGCTCGCAATCCCTCAGCTGACCTTGCTTGTCCAGTTCAGGGTCAAAGTCGTCTTGCATCAGGGACGAGGAGCTGGAGGTTTCTGTTGAGTTGCGGCTTCGCTCGTCGTCGGATTTTATCGCAAACAATCTCAGATACTTGCCAATCATGTACAAACTAGGGATCGTCCATGCTTCAAAGCCAGCGTTGTTGTAGCCTCGAATGAGCATAGAAGTCAGCTCCTTCCACGAATCATAGACTTTTGTCCAAGACGACTGATTTAGGTGAGCAAGCCGATATTATAAAGGAGTTCAACATGGACGCTACATACTTTGCCGCTCTCTCCTGCCAAGATTTCACCAAGTGCGTTCCAGTACGCTACATATACCTCCACCCATCCGCTCAATTCTTCGTGATCTACAGACCTTCGCTGAGAGCTGTATTGAGATTTAATAAAATGCTTAATATCGCCCTTGACACTGTGCGAGTTGGTGCTTTGCCATATTTGTTTCAGTCGGTGAGGCTTATTCGGCGGTGCAACAGGTGATAAGGTCTGCGCAAGGAGATACCCATTGTTAAGAGTATGGGCTTTGGTGAAATCTTCAAACAATTCATTCATACTGGAGCCGAGTAAGTGTTCGATGCTCTAAGATGCAGTGTCAAGGCGCCTAAGCAGAGAGCCGCTATTAATGACAAGTGATGAAAGGACTTCATACGATGTTCAGGGTGAATGTACAATGTAGTGACGATTCATCCAGCTGCATGGATAAGTCAGTCGTCTACTTCGCCGACAAAGCAAGATCCGCCCGGCTGTAGACTTGTCCGCGTATATGTACCGACCCACTTTATGGACAGGTGAAAGAAACATCTCCACAGAGAAGGTACTTAGCGCCTCATACTAATTTATACCGTGAGATAGGTCCCAGTAGCACTACCTAGTACCTAGTACTTGGACAACAGCAAAATTGTTCATTGGCTCCATAAGTAGGAGAGTCGGGCTACATAGGGAACGTGACTCTGCACGTGAGACTAAGCTCGGCTGGTTATGGGCCCAAACTTTCCCAATCAGCCAATCGCTGGCGGGTCTCAAGCCCTTTAGTGCTCATCCATGTGCCCTCCCCACCGTCCGCACACAAAAAAAAATATTACGGTGTCTACTCCAACTTCGACCATCATCAAACTTCGTCAGTCGCGGACGACATCAACCATAATCATCGTAAGTTATCTAATCAAGGTTAAAATCTCATGCGCTAACACAATTGCAGATGGGTAAGCATACTTCCCCCTTCATCCCAGCGCAATTGGATCTTGTGAGCAAGGAACCGGAGTGAAACGATCAACTTGCGGACGTCGAAATCAACGACAACAGCGACGACTTCGACATCTTCGACATATAACACTTCTGGATATCCTCAGCCTGCACGATAAATCATCCTAACTCGGACTGTTCATGAACTCCCTAAACTACGACCTGGACGGAAAGAGGCACATGTCCTGTTATTTGCAGCAGGACTCCTAACCGTGTCACGAAAACAGCCCTTCGATCAATGGCCGACAATATTCCGACATGCTCCGATTATTAGCCTCTCGTCCATCTGTAACAAAGAGCAGCAATGAACTTGCGCTAACGGGACTTGCTTCACAGGTCGTCTACAAGAATACGAGGTTGTCGGGCGTCATCTGCCCACCGAGGCCAACCCGACCCCGGACATGTACCGCATGACCATCTTCGCCCCTAACGAGACAGTCGCCAAGTCCCGATTTTGGTACTTCTTGCGGGGTCTCCGCAAGGTGAAGAAGGCTACTGGCGAGATTGTCAGCGTGAAGACCGTGAGCACATCAGAACTACTATTTCGCCATTGATACAGCAGGCTCATTATCTCGGCATTAGATCCACGAGAAGCATCCCCAGAAAGTCAAGAATTTCGGCATCTGGTTGCGATATGACTCCCGCTCCGGTACACACAACATGTACAAGGAGTACCGGGAGATGTCCCGCACCGATGCTGTCGAATCCCTTTACTCCGACATGGCCGCTCGCCACCGAGCTCGCTTCAGGTCAATCCACGTGCGTATATCATGAACCCGGCTTCTCAGTTCTCGAGAGGGTCAACCACTAACCTGGACATCCAGATTCTCCGTGTCGTCGAGCTCGAGAAGAGCGAGGATGTCAAGCGCCCCTATATCAAACAACTTCTTACCAAGGGCCTCAGCTTTCCCCTTCCCCATCGTATCAGCAAGGCCAGTAGCAAACAGCTCTTCAGCGCGAAGCGACCGTCCACTTTCGCTTAGAGTATTTCTGGTTACTGGGGGGGTGTTTGGGACAGGGTTCAGTGCATTTGCCTGAAATAGCGGACAACGAATGAACCATAAAGCTTTTGAACGTTGCGTGATAGTGACTCGGGAGTACGCCATTCAATGTCATGCTAGTGGTCGGAGTCTAAAAAGGAATGCATAATTTTGATGACAGCCATCTGCATTCGTGACTTTGATTTCGACATACGGGTATCTTTTGAGTTCGGAATCGGATTTAACAAGGAGATCATCCTGGTTGAGCAACTTCTTGAGAGGAACACCACGGCCAAGTACCAGCACTCATGTCTTGACTCGGGGCCCTGCATCCTGATATGATTACTCCCTTCCATTTGTGCTTATGTAAATAATTACACACCAAGGTACCGTCCCTCACTTAGGAATTTGACTCTATGCTTGAACGGGAAATATGAACCCCTGCGTGCTTTGATCTTGTTTGCTTAGATTCCTAGTATGCTCATTTTTCGTCGTCTGTCTTGCACCTCTCGCGTCATAAATATTAAATGTATAAAAAAACGCGTTTGCCTCCATCACCGTCGTTTCAGAAGCTTCCAAAACAATTGCAGGCTTATCCACTAGAATTCTCTAACGGAAAAATAGCCCTCAGCAATTCAAATAGTCTTCTCAGAATTCTTTATTATGCCGATTGTACGTATAAAACCATTAAAAAAATCTTCAATTTCTAAAAGGCCCATATGAAGCAAGTTTATTCTTAACATGTTCATTACCTCGTTTATTTATTTATTTATTTATTCATTTCTCTATAGTCAGATATTTAGTTATTTGTTGTTGAAAAAGCCCCAGCCTTTAACCTTAGACTGCGCGAGGGTCAAGACGAACATCCGGCTCGACCGCTCTCGCTTCACGATGCTCGTGCAGATTAACGAATTGAGGGTGTGATCCACGAGAGCCTGCAGACTCTGCAGTCGACAAGCGCAAGTACAAATATATGTGGATTACTATAGGGCACCTATTATCTTTTAGTATATATAGTGTTTTTTAACCGCCTTTCTAGCTATATTTGTATAATATTATTAAATTTTCCTTGCCTTTATAAATAAGGTATATAATGGATTTTTTAATTATTTACTACTTATAAAAGGTATATTTTATAGTATACTATAACCTTTATAGTTTTAGGTAGTTATTTAATAAACTTTAAATGAAATAATTCTCTTTTTAAGGTTATTACTTAAAGCTTAGTAGAATTAATAGCTTAATAATGTGAAAAAAAGCTCCCGATGGCCACTGGGCTAAAAGGAAGGATGCATATCCTCTTAAGGTGTGCTGCTGCTCAAATCATATAACAAATAATAATAAAATTAATATTATAAGAAATATCTTTAAAACCTTTATTTTATTCTTTAAGAGTAAGTTTCTTTATTATTAATAAAATATAAAGGTTATTACGTGCTAGATGTTACACGTAAAAAGGGGGTACTTATATAATAAGTATAGTATATTATAAAGGTTATAAAGAGAGAACACTTAAGTTATAAATAAGTAGTTAAGTATATATAAGGTTAAAGTTATTAATTTCTATGCTAAAGACAGTGGAACCCTCCTTTGTAAGGTGGGTTCTGCCTCTAGGAGCAGACCGTAACAAAGGTTTTTAAAACTGACTTTCTATATTTCAAAAGTCTTTAGTAAGCTTTTTATATTATAAAGGGTTTATTTAGTATTATATATGATAAAGAGACTGGAATACTTTAAATAAGCTAATAAGATGTTTAGAATATTACTTTTATATATAAATATTTTAGAAATTATAACCTAACTCTTGAATGATTTTGCACCACCTTAGCAGCCTGTTACACGTGACCTATGCAGGGCTGTTAGCTAGGGGGGAGGCAGGGTATTCATTCTTTTCAAATCTACCTCTGCTTCCTTCTAAAAATAGTAATACCTAATGTGCTATCTATGTTATAATAATTTCCAATATTGTTATATGATTGGCTTAGACCCCCCTGTTATATAGAGGGTGGCAAATCATTCAAGGGTTATACTGTACTTAGTAACTAAGCTTTTATTTCTATAAGTAAAAGTATTGTACTATTAAAGTAATTAAAGATTTTTACTACTAATCTTTTAGCTAGGGATACTATTATTAATACTGATAATAATTAAGGTTATATTAATACTACTACTATTAAAGCTATAAGTAAAGATAAAGTAAAAGAAAATAATAATCCTTTGAAAAAAGTAATAAAAGTGGAAGAAAAGCCTAAAACCCTTAAAAATAATAAAACTAAGGATTTTACTAAATTAAAGAGAGATATTTTAAAGAATAATAATTCAGCTTCTTATCTCTCTTATAAGTGAAGAAATAATAATGTAATCCCTAGTTGGCTTTATTTAAATATAACTAACTAGAATTATAACTGAAGTATAGATAACTATAATAAGAAAATAGGTAGCTATAAGGATATTTGAAGTAAAAAAGAGTGTAATGGACTCGAGCTAGTGGCTTAGATCCTTAGCGGAGCAGGAGAGGGGTATATAAGAAGACCTATTATAGCTATAGAGCAAACTCTATAAATATATACTATATATAAAGCGTATATATAGTAGAGGAAAATATTAGCCTTTTCTTTCTCTTTATAAATATGTATTAGAAATGACTGAGGTGGGTGCTATAAAGCACAGCTTACTAAGGTAGTGGGCTTAGTAAGCGTGCACGCACAGGTCCACTGCTCTGTAGAGCAGAGCACTGCAGCAAGCTGCAGTTAGCTAAATCTCACGTAAAATAGAAGCTTTTACGTTGCTTTTAGCACTATTTAATTTACTAAAGAATTTATAATAATATCTAATAAAATTTATATCTAATATCTAACTTTATAGGTATGCATAGCTAGTAAGAGTGATTTTAATAGTCTATATAGTTAGTAGCTATAAGGGGGTTTTTTATTTCCTTCCCTTATATACCTACTAACTTTATTAGTAGATCCTAGTTATTAGCTAGGCTTTATAAGCTACTTTTTATTTTTTATAAAATTTATTTATATAGGAAAATAAGAAAATAGACTTATAGCTATATAAATTAGCTATTAATATGCTTACTAATTAGTTAACTTAGTAAAAATTAATATATATAACCTAAAACTTAATTTTTTAAATAATTATATAAAAAGAAAGCCTAGAATTTAGTAATAAAGAATCTAGTCTTAAAATTCTTTATAAATTCCTTTTTATTATAAAAAATAGTAAAAACTAATATTATAGGGTAACTACCCTTACTAACTAAGCTACCTTTAGTAGCTTAGTTAGCCTATTTAATTTATTTCTCTATAGCTTTACTAATTACCCTATAAATTTAATCTAAAGTTAGCTCTATGCTTAATAGCTATTAGCCTAATTATATAGCTATTAGAATAGGCATAGAAGGGTAGAAAAGGTTAAAAAGTAAAGAATTATAAGGACCTTATAGCTATAAGCTCTATATATTGTGTCGGGGCCAAAGATCCTTGGCCCTAAGGATTGCTGACAGCTGCACGCAGCCGCACACATAGCTGACAGCTGGCAGCGACTGCAAGCACGTAACCTCTTTCTAGTATATAAGCAATGCAAATTGCTAATTCTTAGATAGAAAAACCACCTACACTTAAACCTTTAAAGTTTAACCCTAGTAGGGCTAGCTTATAGCTATTAGTAGCTATAAGCTAGGTTATAGGGTCTTAAATTATAATATATTTTTAATAATCTTTTATTATTAATAGTCGGTGCCGGACTGTAATCCAATGACCTAGATCCTTTTTCTAATCTTTTTACTATTATTAATAGTTAGTGCCAGACCGTAATCCAATAACCTAGAACCTTTTTCTAATCTTTTTCTTCTTCTTTCTTCTTTTTCCTATATTCCAACAACTGCTAGCCAGCTAACAAGCTTATAACCGCTAGCTTGCAGCTGCCCACAGCCATTAAGTTAGTTAGAAGTTCCCTTTTTCCCCGACATAAATGGCGCTTTCGCCCAGGCCGAATAAATTCAGTGCGGACTTTATTATAACTAACTAGACAATAATACAAAACCCCTGCCTGTTACAACTGCCGACAGCTGCTAACAGCTGCGATCGCAATTATTTTACTTAAAGCGCAGCCGCTAGCAGCTATTGATAAGGATATTTCCTTATCTAGGATTTTCCACTCCAATAACTTCTAGCTTTTCCTTTAGCTAGCTAGAAATCTTCAAAATTTATAGCCTAACGGACCGGCACCTAACTTTATAGGCCGCTAGCACTGCAAATTTCCCCCTTTTCCCTTCTTTATTTTCCTTCCTTTCTCTCTCTTCTTGCAATTTCCTTAGAATTCTCTATGGAATGTAGGTCTAACACCTATTTAACACCTATTAGACTGAGAATTCCTTAGTAAATTGCAACTAAGACCTTTTTCTAAATCTTTGCAAATTTTTCGCCCTCTTTTTCCTCCCTTTTTCTAAGCAATTCCTAGCTGCTAAGCTAACCTAGCAGCCGTTAACAAATCCTACAGCTATTAATCGTCAATCTAGGATTGCAATTACTAGCCGTTAATCAATCCTACAGCCGTTAACAAATTCTGTAGCCATTAATCACTAATCTAGTCTTGCAATTCCTAGTCGCTAGCTGCTAGGCTTGCATTTACTAGCTGTCAATCGTTAATCTAGGATTGCAATTACTAGCTATTAATCACTCCTGCAGCCGTCAACAAATTCTACAGCCGTCAATCACCAATTTAGTCTTACAATTACTAGTCGCCAGCTGCTAGTATTGCGACCACTAGCTGTCAACAATCTCTGCAGCTGTCAATCTAATTGCGAAAGGCAAAAGAGACCGATTTTCACTTCTTTTCTTCCTTTTCCCCTTCCTGCTTGCAACCGTCAATCCAATTGCAAAGCAGCTTGCGACCGTCAACCTAATTGCAAAGCAGCTTACAACCGTTAATCCAATTGCAAAGCGACCGTCAATCCAATTGCAAAGCAGCTTGCGACCGTCAATCTAATTGTAAAGCAGCTTGCAACCGTCAATCCAATCGCAAAGCAGCCTGCAATCGCAACCGTTAATCCAATTGCAAAGCAGCTTGCGACCGTTAATCCAATTGCAAAGCAGCTTACAGCCGTTAATCTAATTGCAAAGCAGCTTACAACTGTTAATTTAAAGGAAGAAAAGATGAATTTCACCCTTTTTCTTTGCAATTCTAATTGCTTATACCCGCGCACAGCTACACATAGCTGCAACCCCAATTCCGACCGATAAGAGCAAGGAATTAGGAAGGCAGACGGTCCGACAAGCAGCACTTGCACGGCTGCAACCCTAATTCCAACCAATAAGAGCAAGGAATTAGAAGTCTGACGGTCCGATAAGCAGCAGCTGCATATAGCTGTAATCCTAATTCCAACCGATAAGAATAATACGGAATTAGGGAGGCAGACGGTCCGGCAGGCAGCGTGCACCTGCACACAGCTGCAATCCCAATTCTAACCAATAAGAATAATAAGGAATTAGGAAGGCAGACGGCCCGATAAGCAGCACTTGCACGGCTGCAACCCTAATTCCAACTGATAAGAGCAAGGAATTGGAAGTCTGACGGTCCGACAAGCAGCAGCTGCATATAGCTGCAATCCCAATTCCAACTGATAAGAATAATACGGAATTGGGGAGGCAGACGGTCCGGCAGGCAGCGTGCACCTGCACATAGCTGCAATCCCAATTCCAACCGACAAGAATAATAAGGAATTGGGAAGGCAGACGGTCCGACAAGCAGCACTTGCACGGCTGCAACCCTAATTCCGACTGATAAGAATAATATGGAATTGGGGAGGCACACAGTCTGACGGTCCGATAAGCAGCACCTGCACACAGCTGCAATCCCAATTCCGACCGACAAGAATAATATAGAATTGGGGAGGCACATAGTCTGACGGTCCGATAAGCAAGGAATTAGAAGTCTGATGGTCCAATAAGCAGCACCTGCACACAGCTGCAATCCTAATTCCGACTGATAAGAATAATATGGAATTGGGGAAGTCTGACGGTCCGACAAGCAAGGAATTGGAAGTCTAACAGTCCGATAAGCAAGGAATTAGGGGGGTAAAATTTGTATAAATTTTTTTTACTAACTTTTTCATTCTATTTTTTCTTTTCTGCCCTACTTTCTATCTTTTTGCTTGCTTTCTATTAGTTGTCCTTAATTGCATAACCATAGTTACGCAATTAAGGGGGGAGGTGTTGTGTTGGAGCTAAAGATCCTTGGCCCTAAGGATTGCTAATAGCTATACGCAGCCGCACACATAGCTGACAGCTAGCAGCGACTGCAAGCACGTAACCTCT
Organism: Claviceps lovelessii; assembly: GCA_018360185.1. Taxonomy (NCBI): domain Eukaryota; kingdom Fungi; phylum Ascomycota; class Sordariomycetes; order Hypocreales; family Clavicipitaceae; genus Claviceps; species Claviceps lovelessii. Next base: position 1,928 of record SRPU01000336.1, on the reverse strand, counting down.
TTCTAGTATATAAGCAATGTAAATTGCTAATTCTTAAATAGAAAAACCACCTACACTTAAACCTTTAAAGTTTAACCCTAGTAGGGCTAGCTTATAGCTATTAGTAGCTATAAGCTAGGTTATAGGGTCTTAAATTATAATATATTTTTAATAATCTTTTATTATTAATAGTTAGTGCTAGACCGTAATCTAATAACCTAGATCCTTTTTCTAATCTTTTTACTATTATTAACAGTTAGTGCCGGACTGTAATCCAATAACCTAGAACCTTTTTCTAATCTTTTTCTTCTTCTTTCTTCTTTTTCCTATATTCTAACAACTGCTAGCTAGCTAACAAGCTTATAACCGCTAGCTTACAGCTGCCCGCGGCCGTCAAGTTGGTCGGGAGTTCCCTTTTTCCCCGACACAATATATAACCTTTAGTTAGATTTCTATAGTTATGCTATGCGTATGTGTATAAGCTTACTAGCTTATACTAGCTTTACTAGCTAATAAAGCCCCCCTATAAAATGCTTCTATAAGTACTATAATTATAGCACTAATAGTAAGGAATCCCCTATAAATAACCCTATTATTTTTAATACCCCCTCTAAAGAAGTATTAGGGCTAGTTATTATAGGGCACTAAGGGTAAAAGTAAAAGAAAAAGTTATATAAAATCTAGGAAAATTCTACAATAAAAATAAATTATAGAAGTATGAGGCCTAAAATCAGGGCTTTAGGGTAGATAACTTTTTACTATAGTAATATATAGCATTTTGCAAAGGAATTGCTATTAAAAGCAGAGACCTTATTCTTTCTTTATTTTTATAATTATTTTTGATTTTTTAAGTGTTTTTTATATTATTTTAGTGCCTTTAGCTAGGCATTATTTTAGTGGCTTTAATAATAAATTATAGGGGTTTTAGGCCTATAAGGTCTAAGAAAATAAGGTATATAGGGCTAATAAGGGGTTTTGTAAGCCTATTAGCAGGCATTTTCTTAGTATTTAGGTAAGCAATCTTAGCTAACCCTTCTAATACTAGTTATTAGTTATAGTGAAATTTTAGAAGGGTGTGTTTTGTTTAGCTATAAAGAGCTAGATTGTAAGCAGTCTTTATAGCTCTCTAGTTATTATAAAAAATTTATATAGAGGGTTTTATAGGTGTTTTTAGCTCTATAAAAATCCCTTTAAGCCACTAAAGCTCCTAGAAAGTCTTACAAATAGCGTTAGACTCTGCTTCTTTTATTAATAAGGCTATAGTGCTAGCCTTTTTTAATTTCTAGCTAATTAGGCCCCCTACTAGCTTATAAAGATAAGCATAAGTGGATTTAGAAGAGCTTCTATATCTAGTAAATCACTATTATAAAATTTAACTAAGCTAGAGCTAGGGCTAGCTTTAGTTAATTTTATATTATTTATAGGGGTAGGACCCTTATAAATTATAGCTAATTCCTTTATACCTAAAAGGTATCTTAATAGGTTTTTAGCAGCATTTAAATGCTTTAAATATAGGCTTACTAGGGCTATTAAAATCTATTATAGCATAAAAGCAACATTAGGTTTTATTAATAGTATAAGACATATTATAGTATTAATCATGCTTTAATATTCCTTTATATCTAATTTAAATATTAGGGGCTTAGTAAGCTATTACTTTAAAACCCTTAGTTATAGCAGAATTCTAATAGATTTACAATTTTTTAGCTTAAAGTATACTAGGGCCTCTAAAATATACTGTTTTTAGTGTATTTTTAGGACCCTATTTTTTTAATTACACTAAATTTAAACCCCTAAGAAAAATTCTATAGGGCCTCTATCTTTTATAGGGTAAGCTTTATAAAGGGCCTTTTTAAGCTTCTTAATATATTATAAATCTACCCTAATTAAAAGGCAATTATTAATATAAGTTATAATAAAGGTATGCTTTTTTAAATTATAGAATATAG
>SRPU01000335.1:0-21850 GCA_018360185.1 Claviceps lovelessii | reverse complement strand
CCCCCCCCCCCCCCCCCCCCCCCCCCAAAAAAAAAAAAAAAAAAAAAAAAAACTCAACAAAGGACTTGACAATGACAGAGACGAGCCATGCAAAAACAGGCCATGCCCATCTTAGACGCACAAATCATCTACAATGGCCCATTCGGTTACCATTCATAAAAGTTTCCGTTCTCCACATTGGATCAGCGCACATAGCACTCTTACGTTACGCGTCTTGCTTTCATGACATTGACAACGACATAGCACTCTTACGTTACGCGTCTTGCTTTCATGACATTGACAACGACAATGGCAATGACAGACACGAAACCTGCACAAAAAAAAATCGATACGGCACACATTGTTCATGCCGGCTTATTCAGACGCATTCATTTTTTTTTCTCCTGTTGTATCTCCTGTTTTTTATGTTTTCCGCGTCGATGAGCGCACATGGCAGTGTCTCTGGCCTTTCCTGCTATCCCTTCTACCCTTTTACCCTTTTACCCTTTTGCATCATATCATCTTGGCGGTTCCTTCCGCTCGCTGGGTATTTGCTCCATCGACATACCCTTGGCGCTCCGGCTCCGGCTGCGGACACAGTTATATGCGTACATGACCCGGATCACGCAAGAGAGTCCAGTCCTCGCCCAGTACCATATTATGGTCTGCAATCAAAACACCAGCGCGCTTTCATCTTGTTGAGGCACGGGGGTGAGATTGTCTTTGCTGCTCCCTTTCCGTGTAATTCCCAGTCTTGAGGACTCGTGTGGCTCGTCGGCGGGAGTTGTGGTGGCGTTTTTGGAGGAATAGGTGATGTGGCTTCGCTGCGGGGGGTTGTGTAGCGTACTTGGTAGGACTTAATGAGTATGGATATCACGTGTGGGTGGGATGTGATAATCGTTGGGTTTCGTGGTGTGTGTGTGTGTGATATGAGAGGTTTACCATCGAGGGTCCCTAGTCTCGAGTCTCGAGTCTCGAGTCTGAAGCGTGGGAAAGGGGTCGTCCAAAGCGTCAGGCCCAAACAATTCTTCTTGTTGATCAACATTGTACTTCTCAGCAAACCCCCTCGGTAACAACCCCCCCCCCTCTCGGAGCATTCCTTCTAGAAACCTCAAGCTCCTCCAACGCTAGCTTCTGCCCCCCCGCGTCGGCCAGGATGCGATCCCGGTGCCAGGGCCCGACAAACATGCCCTCGGGGTCGACGTGGTCGCGCACGGCGCGATAGGACTGCAGCTTGTCCGCGTACATGGCCTCGATGTCGGCGAGGGGGGTCTCAAAGTTCTTGGCCCAGTGAGGCCGGCCGCCCAGGTCCTTCATCAGCCACTCAAAGGCCTCGTAGTAGCGGTCGCGGCAGGGCGGGTCGCGCCAGTAGGGACGGTACAGGGTCGCGTTGAGGTACAGAGTCGGGCCGTCCTCGACGGTGGGGTCCAGGTACGGTCGTCGGTCCGGGGGCGTGCGGGAGGTGTCGCTGACGCGGACCTCCATGGGAGCGTGGATGTAGAGGCCCTCTGCCGAGAAGGGGATGTTGTGAGGCACGTAGTCGGGGTCGTCGGGCGTCAGGTGGTTGAGCCAGGAGCTCAGCCTGCGGAGGGCGTCGGGGCCCTTGTGCAGCGGAATGGCCCACTCGTTGACGAACTGCGAGTAGAGGCAGTTCATGAGCAGGGCCTTGCGGCTGGGCTGGACGGCGGAGCTGGTCGAGCCGTTGGCGAATCCGTACTGCATGCCAAAGACGAACCACTCGATCCAGGGCAGCAGGCGGGGCACAAACTGCGCGGCGTACAGGAGATTGTGGTAGACGTAGTAGCCCAGACTGCCGTCGTAGTAGCTTGCGCGGGGTTCACGGTGCGGTTCCGTGGTCTTGTCCGCGTGCCAGACCACGGCCCTTCTCGTGTATGGGAACCACCATACCCGCACAAACTCGCTCTGTGTCCACAGGTCGAGCGGCCAGGACTTGAACAGCTTGTGGTCGGCATCGATGGTCTGCGTCCACTTGAGCGTGAAGGCTGGGACGGCGCGGAAGGTGACCTGGGTGATGATGCCCAGGGCGCCGAGGGAGAGCAAGGCAGCCCGAAAGAGGTCCGGGTCGGACTCGGCGGAGCAGGATCGGGTCTGGCCGTCGGCCAAGGTCACCCTGAGCGCCAGTATGTCTTCCGACATGAGGCCATGCTGCACGCTGCTCCCATGGGTTCCCGTCGAGATGGCGCCGGCAATGGACTGCTGGTTGATGCTGCCCAGGTTGGGCATGGCGAGACCATGCTTCTCGAGGGCCTCGCACAGCGCATAGAGCCGGATGCCGCTTTCCATGGCGACGATGCCGGATGCCGCATCGACCGACAGGATCTTGTTGAAGCGGTCGAGGTTGACCATCCAGCTCGACGTGCAGGTGATGTTGGAGGGCGAGTGGCCGCAGCCGGTGGTGACGATGCGCCGACGACATTTCTGGGCGAGCAACACCACTTTTTCCACCTCGGCCAAGGTCTCGGGCTGGATGTAGAGCTCGGGCATCGACGAAAAGGTCCTTGCCCACGTTTGGTGGACATGGTGAGGTTTTGCGCGAAATGGAATGCCATCGGCGTTGGGGCCGAGCAGCTCAGCTTCGGCGATGGGATGCACCATTGCGCCCAAAACCGTCGTGGTTTACGGACACGCAAATGTCAGTTGAGCGACTCCCCAGAGAAGAACGGTAGGATAGGTAGACCGGAAACTCGGGGAAGGCCCCAGAAGAAGAGAGCGAGCGCATCGTAGATAAAATGCAAAAGCAACGAGCGGGTCGACGAGAACCAAGTGGAACCACGACTAGTGCCGCAGCATCGCTTGCGTGCAGGATTCACGGCCGGCCGCGGCCAGCATCGGCTGTGCAGCAGTGGGAAGCGTGCCGTGTTCAGTGACAAGTGTGCAGCATGGACAAAACCGTCGCCGTGATGAAGGGGATGGGATGACTTTCGAGTCTGGATAGATGGATTCGGGCGGTTTTGTGCGACGGATATGGAGGCGTTCATGGGAAATCTCCGTGGCAGCAGCTGTGTCTTGGCTGCCAGCTGCCAGCTGCTAGCCGCACGTCCACTTCGACCAGCTGCTGCTAATGTTGGAAAAATGCGAATGGCAAGCACGCGTCAAAACGCAATTTCTACTTTGCATGACGTCCAGTACTTCCAAGCAGCCCCATGCAGCCTCATGCATCGCCATTGAATCTGCCGCGACATGTTGCCTGCGATGAACCTGTAAGCGACGCGGCGTTCAAGCACAGATTCTTGATCGATGACTTGGTCTCTACGCACATAGGACCTAATAAGCCGCTCATTTAGCATCAATACCAACAGCCCCGTTGGCTCAGTGGTAAAGCGTGTCACTAGTAATGACAAGATCACTGGTTCGATTCCAGTACGGGGCAAATGTGTCTTTTGTTTTGACCATTCACCCTACATTCCCCCTAGTCACCTTCTGCAGGTGATGGACGGTCTTTTTTTTTTGGTCTTTCTTATTTTTTCTTTATAATAATAACTTCTCCGGTCCAGCCAGGTTGCGCGAACAGACCGAAGAAGCTGGGGGGAAGCCTTGGCTCGACGACTTCTTGATCCAGTCGCCTTGGCGAAGAACCCGCACGACCAAAGAGTACCGGCGTATTCTCCAATTGCGGCACAAAATTGCGGCATAACAATTCGATATCCGACCCCATGTATAGCACAGCGAACCGTATTACACCATGATATGGGGTCTGCAGCAAATAAATGGAGGACACCCGAATCTGCGTCGCGCCAGCTGGTAGCTGCCAGCTGTCACTCATCCGCGATTTACATACCTCCTTTCTAGGCTTTTTCCTTTGTCGCTTTTTCTCTTTTCCTCACTAATTCACCTTTATTTTCTTAAGCTACATATATAATACACTTCTGCGCATGCGTGTATATAGTTTTGATGTAAGCAAAAAAAAAAAAAAAAAAAAAAATCTCGCCCTAAAAGCATAAATCTCTGGCTCAAAATCCAATCCATCCATTGTTGTTGCCGTGGGAAGTAAGGAACAATGAGATACTTTGCCATTTGATCGGGATACAATAGCACTGGTCATGAGTTCCACGGGGGTGAAGAAGACGACTTGAAAAAAAAAAGAAAAAAAAAAAAAAGAAAAAAAAAAGGAGCCTGCACAAAATGATGCATCAGGTGAAGAAAATTTAATGAAAAAGAAAAACAAGATCAAGAAAAGGACATGACAGAAAGCGAAAGACGGGAGTAAAAGAGGGAACCAGAAGGGAAAAGGAGAAATCTCAAATAGACATGAGAAATATCTGAAATCTTTCATGAGAGTAAACGTAGACCATGCACGTTGACATTTCGCGCCCTCTCAAACCGAACATCACCACACTTTTTTTTCCCTCACACTGCGCTTTTTTTCTTTTTTCTTTTTTTTTTTTTTTTTTCAAATGCTACCGAAATCCAATTCGCTCATAGCCTTCGACTGCGCATCTCATCACGGTGAGCAGGATCCCATCCATCACCTCGCCCTTGTCTAGCACGATGCGGGAAGAAGTGCCCCCAACAAGGTACGTCATGTTCAAGGCACCACAAGCCCCGACCAAAGCAGACGCAAGAGTTCATTTCTAAACTTGTACTGGAGGGGGGGAAAAAAAGCCGTGTCGTCATTCCCGGCGCGCAGGACCAGGCTATTGAAATAGTCAGGTTGACTCTCGTGGTGCTCCGATCCGCCATCGCGCGCGGTGAGACCGTCCTTGGGGCCATGGATATTGTGGTTGAGCACATGAAGGAGACGATGGAGTAAGTGGGCCTTGATTCAGGGGCTTGTGTCGGAGACGGGAAGTCGTGCTAATTGTGCGGTATACCAGGCTTTTGCGCTTCCTGGATGGGCAAATGCGCATGTTTCATGATGCGTTGGTGGATGGGGCACGCGGTGATGGGGACGAGGGGGATGCGGCGCAGGACAATGGGGAGTAGGGCGTGTGGTCTGGTTTTCCGTCTATTTCGGCAGGGAAAGAAGCATGGAAATGGGAACTATTTTGCATGGAATGGAACGGGGTGCGATGGGTTGCTCTGAAATGGGTTTTCTTTCGGGTATCAAAGAGGATAAGTGGTACGGGTAAAGCGGTTGCATGAACGGGATGAAAACGACACGGGCAATGGGACTGATCAACTGGGGAGGGGGGGGTATGATGAGCAGACTTCCACGAATACCTTTACGGGACACATCAAATATGGGGGATTCAAGAAGACGAAAAATATTGATTTCTACTTTTGAAACAAAAAAGAAAGTAAAAGACAGTAAAAAGAAACACATGAAACAACACACACACACACACACACACACAAAACCACTATCCAACCTTGGACACAAATCCCGTCTTCGCAACTGGCGTTGCATCCCCGCTTCCACTCTCCGACAAATTCTGCCGCGACGACTCACCCTCCACATCAGGCCGTGACGTCTGGCCCGTAACGAGAAGCCTCACCACCCTGAGCAGAGTGTGCCTGCTCTCCCAGGCGGGGTACAGACCCACGGCGGCGAAGGAGCAAAAGATCCAGGTGATACCGACGGCGACCCAGCCGGTGAAGAATTTCTTCGAAAAAATGTATCCGGAGCCGTAGAGTGGCATGGGCCAGAGGACGAGGAGCATAAGAGCCCTAATGGAGGGGTTAGTGATGAGTATAGAATAGAAGGAAAGAAAAATGAAGGAAAAGATGAAAAAAAGAGAAGAAAAAAAAAGGGGGGGGAAGGAAAAAAGCGAGGGTTAGTTTACATGGATATAGTGGCGACGCAGGCAATCCTATAGGCCTTGTTCAACTTGCGCTGCTCCTCGTCAAAGGTCTGCTGGTCCGCCCTTTCCGCCTCCCGCTGGGCCTCGGCATCGAGACCCGAGCTCTGCAGCACGTCATGGTCGTCGGCCTTGCGGATCTGCATCATGGATTTCCAGTCATACCTCTGCAGGCCACCAAAGAGGAAGCAAAACAGGGGCACAAACACCACGGGCGACAGCAGGGCCGTCACGTTACCGGCCAACATGGGATCGTTGGACCCGGTGCACTCGACGGTGAGTTCTCCGCACGTCTTGCTGGCGGTTACGAGCCAGGCGATGACGGCGCAGGAGGTGCCGAGGATGGGCGACAGGGTGGCCGCCCAGCGGTTCTGGCCGCTCCAGAGGAGGGTCAGGGTGGCGGGAACAACGGCGGCGGAGATGAGGACGCCCATGAGCAGGTAGAGGAAGCCCATAGAGATGCCGTTGTACCAGAGGCCGATGGAGATGCAGCAGATGGCGGCGGCGTAGGCCACCATGCAGACGTGGGACGTGTAGATGAGGCGCTTGCCGCGGGCGGCCGGGTTGACGTAGGTGCGGTAGATGTCGTAGGTGAAGATGGAGGAGGTGGCGACGAGCTCCGAGTTGAAGGCCGAGGTGACGGCCATGAAGACGAGGATGAGGGTGGCCGCGGCGCCGCCCTTGCCGAGGAGCGCGACGGCGGCGTAGGGAAGGGCCAGGCCGGCCGAGACCTGGCTCTCCGTCATGCGCTCGGGAAAGGTGGGAAAGCGAGGATTCGGCTCGAGCGCCAGGGCTGCGAGGCCGAGCGTCGTCGCCGTGAGCCAGGGGATCGCGAACCAGGCGAGGCCGCCCATGATGTAGCCGGGCAGGGCGTGGACGGGGTGCGCGGCAATGGCCTTGTTGTAGTAGCCGTTGTCGAGGAAGACGGTGCCGAAGTTGCCGACGATGTTGATGACGAAGAAGATGACGCCCCCCTGCGACCGCATCGTGAGATAGCTTCCGTCCTGGTTGCCCTCGACGGGGTGACGCCGGGCGGCCTCGACGAGCAGGTCGTACACGGCCGAGGGGCTGCCGAGCACGTCAGAGGTCGCGTACGTCGTCAGGGCAAACGTGATGATGATGATGAAGAGCACGACTCCGTGCACGTAGTCGGTGATGAAGGCTGCCTTGAGCCCGCCGACAAACGTATACGCCACCACGGGAATGGGCATGAGGAAGATGGCGGCCACGGCATGAACCCCCGTGAGGGCATTGATGGTGGCCGCACCGCCGGCAATCAGCATCAGCGACACGAGGACGTTCGTCACCAGGCCAAAGACGGTAAAGGTCAGGTGGGCGGGCGTGCCGTACCGGGCCCGGATGACTTCCAGGAAGGTATGCGCGTTGGGCGCCCTCTTCTTCAAGGTGATGGCCAGGGTGGCGAAGAGCAAGATCTGCACCGTCGCACCCGATGCGTACCAAAAGGGACCCGAGACGCCGTATCGGTAGCAGACGCCCGACGACTGCAGCAGTGTGGCGGCCCATGTCCATGAGGAGACGACGGCGGCGGCGACGATGCCGGACTTCATGGTCCGGCCCGCCGTGTTGAACATCTCGGACGTCTGCACCTCGTTGTTGAAGCGTTTGAGGATGTGGGTGAGGAGGATCATGAAGAGGGCGAAGCCGAAACCAACGCCGAGGATGATGCCATAGCCGAAGCCCTGACTGAGAGCTGGGCCTGGAGACGACATTTTTTTTTTTTTTCCCTTTTCCCTTTTCCTTTTCAAGTCTTTGAAAGTTGGCAATGTAGTCTGTTGTTGGTTGGTTGGATACTCGACGATGCCCTTCGCTGGGCCGGGACGTAGCTGGTGGGAATACCTTGTAGGCACCCAAGACCAGCTCAGAAAACGAAGTCGAGTGACTCTCTTCGAGTGTCGCAAGCACCAGATGTCCAGTTGAGGGCAGCAGAAAGAATCACAATGTCGAACCCACCAACCGTGTGTGCAGAATGCACATGCCGAAGAGCTTGGCGTCGTAGACTCGGACAAATAAACTCCCATACGACCCTATGCAGGAGTCGATCTGATCACCCGGATTCCGCTCCATCCGCGAGAGTTTACATGCCTAGCCATGTCGAGAATCGAATCCGGCCAGATATGCAGTGCCAGCAAGTCATGTTGGGGCATTGTGAGAGAGATAAGCTTATCTATCACCAAATTCTGCAAGGGCGGAAGGCTAACCATGCACAGATGCAAATGTGCCCGTGGATGATGCATGATGTACGACCATGGTTAGCGGATTGAGGTATGTACAGATGTACCCATGTATGTTTTATGCACATGTGTAGTGTGTATTTTGGGATTACTGCTCGTCATGGTGCAGGAAGCAGGTTGTCGCGAGAATGAAATGACATGGATCGAATCGGACGCAATCGTAATCGCTGGGCAAGTTGGAGATAAGACCATGCCAGATAGCGATAAGGGGTGTCGTACAAGATAGCTTGCGCTTACCTAAGAGTAGCTGCACTATCATAATTTGATACCCCACACATTCTCTGCGACAAGTCATAAGGCGCCAAGTACTCGATACCTTGGAGGTACTAGACCCACTAGCTGTGCATACTGTACCTACCTAGGTAGGCAGGTAGGTACTTGCGAGACACCGACTACTAGGTACCTAGGTACCTAGGTACATAGTATCGTAAAAGGCGGATATTTGTGGATGACTATCAGTACTTAGAGACAATACTGTGACGTTTAGTATGGCGATACTCTTTTATGCATCAAAGACCCTTTTCTTACTCTTGATATCCTCGGTTGCAATGGTTGATACGACTCCCGTGACCAACTGGCGCCTTCTGGCTGTGCAAGGGAAGCGACGACAAGAAACGTCAAATTGTGATATCGAACCCTCATTGATCTCGTTAATTGATGATGCTGATGATCTTGACAATCCGCCGAGTAGTGAACTTGAGTCGTACTGGTCAAGACGGTCATACATCATGGAATACTATCGGCAGTCGAACGTTCCATCTCATTTTTCATCGTGTCAGATGTCCTTCTGGATGCAGGTGTAACGTGGTCACGTGCATTCGGCATGCTTCGAGAATCCAAGTGTCAAGTTGGCCATGAAATTTATGCATGTGCCCAGGGCTTGGAAGCCCCGCCCAAGCTTGGTCAACCAATCATCGGGTTACTTGTCTGTTCCCTCATATTCCCTCCTCAGTTCGACCAGCTTGTGATTATTCCCTCACCTTTTTTTTTTTTTTTTTTTTTTTGGCGCGCTGCCGCCCCCACCCCCCCTGTCATATTCTCCGACCCCAAGTGCTTCAAGTGCTCGCATCAACTGCTGGCACCTTGATGATGTTGTCTGCCACGGCTGCCGTGACCCGGGCGGGCTTCCGTCGAGCTGCACCCAGAGCAGCTTCATCCGTTGCGGCTCAGACCAAGATCCGAATTCCCAACATTGCCTTATGCCGAGCCTTGTCCACCACGGGGCCCATGGCCGCACCGCCTGCCCGCGACCGCACGCGAGAAATCGTTGCCCAGACGATCAACAGTATCGGCAGCAAGCGCGAGGGCCAGCAGTACCTCAAGCTCTTTACGTCCGTCTCGTCTCAGAAATTCGCCGTCATCAAGGTCGGCGGCGCCATCTTGACGGAATACATCAATGAGCTCTGCAGGAGCTTGTTGTTCCTCTACGAGCTTGGCCTGTACCCGGTCATCGTTCACGGCGCCGGCCCCCAGCTCAACCGTCTCTTGGAGGAGGCCGGTGTTGAGCCTCAGTTCGAAGAAGGGATTCGCGTGACGGACGCCAAGACGCTCGGCATTGCGCGAAACTTGTTTCTCGAAGAAAACCTGCGATTGATCGACCGTCTGGACGAGCTCGGCGTGGCCACGCGCTCCTTGTCTGGTGTCTTCACCGCCGATTATCTGAACAAGGAAAAGTGGCAGTATGTGGGCAAGATCACCAAGGTGAACAAGGCGGCCATCGAAAAGTCCATCGAGGCCGGCTATATCCCCGTCTTGACATCCATGGCCGAATCCGAGGACGGGCGGCTGCTCAACGTCAATGCCGACGTGGCCGCTGCCGAGCTTGCCCGTGCCCTCGAGCCTCTCAAGGTTGTCTACCTCTCCGAAAAGGGCGGATTGTTCGATGGCGAAGGTGAAAAGATTTCTCACATCAACCTGGATGCCGAGTTTGACAGTCTGATGTCGCAGTCCTGGTGTCGATACGGAACACGTCTCAAGATCAAGGAGATCAAGGAGCTCTTGGACACGCTGCCTCGCAGCTCCAGCGTGGCCATTATTCATCCCAGCGATCTGCAAAAGGAGCTCTTCACCGACTCGGGCGCCGGAACCCTGATCCGTCGCGGCGACAAGATCAAAAAAGTCACGTCCATAGACGGGTTTGAGGATCTCGAGATGCTCAAGAGCACTCTGATCCGCGACCGCGAGGGCTTGGATGCCGAAGCGACCGTTGACCGCTACATTGACTTCCTCAAGGAGAACCCCTTCACGGCCTACTATGACGATACCATGCAGTGCCTGGCCATTGTCATGCCCCCCAACCAGGATCGGGCCATGGGCACTCTGGCGACCCTGACCATTACGAAGCCCGGCTGGCTCACCAACGTGGCTGAGAATGTTTTCGCGGCCGTCAAGAAGGACAATGCCCGCCTCGCCTGGACCGTGAGCGAAAGCGATGAGAACCTGACGTGGTTTTTCGAAAAGGCCGATGGCAGCTTCAACAAGAACGGGAGCGTGCTCTTCTACTACGGATGCGACTTCAAGGACCCTTCTTTTGCTCCCGTCTACGACGAGTTCATCACCCACGGCCGCGCCATGCTGGGAGACGCAAACCTCGAGTCCCGGCTTCGCCGCGCCGCACAAGCCGCCAGCGAATCCCTCGGCCGTGTTCATGCCGCTCAGCAGGCGCGAGGCTACTCCACCGCGGGTGCTGCTGCTCCTGCTCACTCACAACAATAGCTCATCGCGGTACCTTCTTGCTAGGAAACGCAATCCCGACATGTAGAAGAGGGGAAAATGATATATTTGAAGACAGATTTGTGAAAAAAAGACGAATTGTCCAAGAAAGCAGCTAGATTGAATGGATTGCGTCAGCATTTCGTTTTAGACGGCATGTTCTCTCGCTTCTCCGGGGGAGGTAGTTTGAGGGTCTTTGGATATCTCGGACGGACCTTTTTTGTTTCCTTCTTTTCCTCTGTTTTTCCCCTTTTCTCTTGTTTTCCTTTTGAAATACAAGTGCATTGTGTTTTTTATCCTTTGTTTCACTTCCTTTTCCAAGAGATTTGTTGCTCTGCATTTACTATCGTAGCGTCTAGGATGTTGATTTTCTTATTATTTCAATTTTGGCGTATCAGGATCCATTTCTCGGGGTTTCGTATTGCCAGACATGTCTGCGCGGCTTGTGCTTCTTGTGATGGGTGATTTTCATCGAGTACCCGAGAGTGAACAAATTGCGAGCGGTTTTGAAGTGCACCTTTTTCGACGACCAGAGGAAAGGCCAGGTAGATTTGAAGCGAAAACTGACACCGATGAGCCGCCGCCCGTGTCCGGGGGGGGGGGGGGGGGGGGTCTACCAGCAAATGGTCGTCCTTGACACGCGAAGGGAAATGAATAAGCACAATGCATCATGTCCAAGACATCGCAGCGTCAGCAGACCCAAGCTACGGCTCGACTTCTCGAACGTCCACATCACATCTGCATCAACTCCAAGCTTCAAGTGCGATGGTGAGCAAAATGACAAAGAAGAGAAACCCAGCCCAATTCCTCTCCGAGATGCAGCAGCTCGTGGAGCCCATTAGAAAAGAGAAAATAGAAGAAAATAAAAGAGAGAAAAAACGACATGTTAGGTCTCGCGGTGAGTCTCGATTCGTCCGGGTTCCTCTAGGGAAGAGCACACTAGATATTTTTTTAAATTTTTTTTCTTTCTTTTTTCTTTTTTTTAAGAAAAAAAGAAAAAGAAAAAGAAAAAGAAAAAGAAAAAGAAAAAGAAAAAGAAAAAGAAAAAGAAAAATGCACCCTTGATTCCAGTTTCGTACGGCCATCGGGATCGTCTTTCCGTCAAAGCACCAGTCTCAGCATACAATCTGCAAAGCATGCCATGAAGACGGAGGAAGCAATAGTCCCAAGCATGAGCTGCTCCAACGCAGCCCGCAACGACAGGCCCGGAAACTCAAGTCATCCGGCGCGGCAGTCGAGTCCATGGATGTCGAGTGGGATGTCGAACAGAGCGGATGACATCACGCTGTGAATGACTTCATCCGCATCCTCGTGTTGGAGAGTACATGCTCTGGTGGCTCTTTTCTGTGCATTCCGCTCCAGGAATCGAGCATCCCTCGTTGCCGTAGTCTTCTTCCTCGTCGTCCTTGGAAAGCCTGTTACCGACGGGCATGTGCGCTGTTGGTATGCCTGTTTCATCCAACGACCCAGACGTGAAGGACTCACCACGTATATTTCGGCGCCGTGGCTGCCAGAACCATAATAAAACCCGTGCAGTCACGATCCGCAATAATAATGCCGACCAAGTGGCTAGAGACATGAATCAAGACGACCTTGGGATACGGATTGCGGGAAACACAGCCCATGGGGCAACAAAGTAGATCTGGAGCCTGTCAACACCGTCTCCAAGCATGGCATGGAATCGTTTGCCTCGTCTAGACGCAAGAGTCGCCATGTCATCAACCCACGGCTGGGCGACCACCATTTCTGTATATCCCAGCGGCGCCTGTTCCAAAACAGCTGCATTGCATTTCGATGCGTGAGCTTTTTCACAAACAAACCATGGGTTTTGGCAGTTCTCAGCATCTACAGCTAGCCGCCACGCATGCCGGCAGGGTTCCCGCGTCGCAGCGGGACCGAAAAGTCCTGATTGGTTGATTCTCCGCTTCTCGGGTAGTTTTGCAGTGCCGAACATCTCCGATTGGTCTGGTGGAAGTGTCCAGAGATGCGCATTCCCGTGCGGATTCCCGTCCGCCGGCAGACTTGGTGCGGGAGAATCTGGGAAGCCGGAATCCGGAATCCGGCAAGAGTGGAACCGTCTGTATCTTGGACAGTTCGTGGGTGGAGGTAATTCCGAATCTTTTTGCAGTTTTGGTGTAAAAAAGAGGCAATCATCTCACGGCATGCGTATGTTTGCAACGATGCTCCGTGAGTTGTCCGCAGTCTAGGGCCATGCAGGGAGGACATGGCGCGTAAACGAGAACGAGCAAGGAGCGAGGCCAAGTGGGCTTTCCCACGCATCGCAAGTAGGAGCCATCTTGCCAGAATTGAACGGGAGATATCAATGCAACGCCGCAGACAGAAGAGCGTGAAAGGGCAAGACGTCCTGCTTGGGGCCGCCTTATCTGGCCATCAAACTTGGGGCCTCACTTCTACATGCCTAGCTTCAGATTCTCGAATCTCATGCGCACTTCTCCGGCTATCTGCACAGCACCTCAGCGTCACGGGAGGATCTCGTCCCAGGCGAAGGCAGTCCCAGATTCGTCTCCTTACGAGCCGGCACCAGTCCCCTCTCCAAGTCATCGCCTGGCTTGGGCCGTATCTCCAGATGGACCAAGACTTGGGTCAGCACGGTCAGCGCCATGGTGAGGCCGAGGTAGCGGCCGGGACATTGGTGCATGCCCGGGAGCCCAAAGACGGGGAGGGTGCTTGGCGAGCTCTCTGTTGATCCGTCGAGACCCCCGGGGTGCGTATAAGCCGACCAGGTCGGAAGACATGCGCGTCCCCGCCCCAGATGGTTGTATCAAAGTTGCTTAGATGGATAGGGGTCACGATGACCGACCCCTTCTTCAGCTCAATGTCCTCGCCAAAGAGGCCATCTTTGTTCAATCTGCGCACAGTGGGCACATCTCCGTTACACCCGCAAGAGCTCGTACCACGTCGCCATGAGGAGCGGGCAAGAGTGCAAATGTGCTCAATGTCGACCGAGGCCGTGCCAGGGTCCGAGAGGGAGCTCCTCGACTGTCCCTGTTCCTGTCCCCGCTACTGGCCCCCCTCGAGCTCTTCCCTCAGAGATGTCTCAAGCCCTGGATTGGCGATAATGTGACAAATGGGCCACGATATGGGGTTGATGATGTTGGAAATCAATCCCACCATCACGCCCGGATGGCAGTCGGTGTAGCAGTCCAGAGGCATGTCCATCGACGCATAAGAACAAGCCAACTGTGCGAATAATGTTGCTTCGGCGGGGTCTTCGTGGACGTCTGCACACGCGCCCTGACGAATCGATTCTTGGATGCAATCTCACGAACATATGCGCGTGCTGACCGGAGCTCGGCTGGTATAAGCAGCGGGATCGGACGGCCAAGTGACTGCATGTTTTGACCAACAAGTCTGTGCTTGCCAAGTCTTGGTACGTACCTCTGCCAAAAAGAAAAGGACTGAAAAAAACAGGGAAAAAGGGAAAAAGGAAAAATGGAAAAATGGAAAAAAGAAAAAAGGAAAAAAAAAAACCAATGCCCACCTCAAGTTGTGACGAAATACCGCGTCGCCAAACGGACCCTTCCCACCCCAGAACACAGCACCCATGGAACAGCAAAGCATATCAAAAAAGCCAGCTGCCCAGTCCGCATTCATTCGTCGGGCCAGATGCCGCAAACGCCGCCTCACAATACCCATAGACTTGTTCCTCCAACCGTGCAGCGTTTTGGCGAAGATTGTACACGCCCCCCAATTCGCTGTTGAAGCACTTGGACAGCCCCTTTTTGAAATCACCGTCATCAGATTCGGTGGGGGAGCTCTCGCTGATGGCCTGGAGGCCCAACGCTGGCCCGATAGAGGTATAGAATACGGCGAGCAGGCCGACGTGTTCCATTTATGTGAAGGTTTTTATGCTTTCTTTGTCGAGGGGATGGATGAGATGTATATCCTGCCTCGGGAGCTTTATCGTCGCTACCGGTGGATGGAACTGGGAGTTGTTTGAGCGGGTCATTTCTTTTGGTTGGCGCCTTTTGTTGTAGAAGAAAAGTAAATAATAAAGAGAAGAAGGAACAGATGTGCTTACCATGACGCTGAGACGTGACGATGAGGACCTTGGAAAGTCATTCCACAAAGAGGACCCAGGCCCGGGAACGGGAACCAGGACGAATGGACGGTTGGGCCCGATGGGCGGCGACGCAAAGGTTTCTCCCGACCCCGACGATCAGCAACGATAGGATAATACTTGTCTTCGACATGGCTGCGCGGACGGGGGATGAGCCAAAGCGTGAAAGGAAGAAGGCGGGCTGGAGGATGGACCACGAGTTATCCAGCTCGAGTTACACCAACCAACCCGCAGTATCTAACGTCCTGACGCCAGGGGACGAGCCGCAGCGCATGGATACCGTTCGTAAACGTGTCATGTCCACCGGATGGACACGTTGTTTGTTTCCCACGGGAGAACAGATACCTCGCACAGAATCTCGGAGTGTACTTTTTCGAAGAACAAAGATACGATGCAACGCATGACGCGGCACATGGCCAGCATGAAAACCGGCCAATGATATATTCGCGATGACGCTACAATGAATAGGAGTACTTGGACGACGAATTTGGTGCCGCTTGGAGCGTCAGATGCCTGATTGACATGACCGCTGCGCAGTGTGAACCATGATTACGAATAGCCGCATCGTACGTGTGCCCTATGCATAGTACGAGCGGAGGGGGTCCTGCTTTAGACCTCAATACTCGAGAGCATACATAAAAGTATTGGGGAAAAGTATTGGGCTGGGTCGTGCAACCACAGCGTTGCTCAAATGCTCGCGGCGTGGTCGTGTACATCTGTAGTTGCCATTATATACGTGTCTAGTCGGCGAGCCGGACGTGTGAAATAGGACAGACGTCGCGTTTGCACTGCTCTGAGTACTTGGCTTGGGGGAAAAAAAGAAAGGAAAGCAAAGGAAAGAAAAAAAAAAAAAAAAAAAAAAGCCCGTTTCTCGTGTCTTGAAAGCAACATACCGTGGCATCACAGCTTTGACTTGTGCAAGATCAAACCCACGCTGATCATGGCCCCAAACCCATAGAGCATCGCCAATCAAGTCACCGTCCAAGCCGGTCTTGTCCCTCGCTGCTCCTCTCACGACGCCTCTTCCCCTCATCCAGCATGCCTTCCTCGAAAAGCATCGCCCAGTGATCAGCCAAGTCCTCCAAGCCGTACTCGAGCGCCGCATCGCTCCCCACCTCCGCGGCCACCGAAGTCACCAACTTGCCATCCAGGCCGCAGGGGATGAACCGCGCCCAGGGGTTGACGGTCTCGCCCCCCGTCACGGGAACGTGAATGTTGACCGCGACGCCCAGTGCCGTGACGTACCGTCGCTGATGCACGCCCAGCGCGGCAATCTTGCGCGGCTGTCCCGAATACGTCGACACCCACACGCCGGGCTCGTCGCGCTCCGTGTACGTCTCAATGCCGAACCGCTCGGCCAGAAGGCGCTGCGTCGTCGTCTCCAGGTGATGGGCGTACGACGCGACCCCGTACTTGGGATACAAGCGCGAGTGCATGTCCAGGACGGGCCAGAGAACCAGCTGCCCCGGGCCATGGTACGTCGTGAGTCCCCCGCGATTCGTCTTCCTGACCTGCGGAATGAAGCTCTGCGCGGGCCCGACGTGCAGCGGCCTCTGCAACCGAGCCGTCTGCTCGGCTGTGAGGTTATCCTGCCGACGACCCAGCGTGAAGGTGGGCTCGGCCTCGAACGAGAGCAGACGCGGTTTCGGCTCCCCGCCAGAGAGACCTGCCGTTCTTCGCTGTTCCTCGGAGAGGCCCTTCCAGGACAGGAAGCGCGTGCGGTGCTGATCCTGCGCCTCTTCGGCGTGGGAGTACGGGATGAAGCGGCTGGGGGGACTCTGTCCTCTGAGATGGACGTGCTCTAGGATGCGGAGACGGCCGTGTGAGTGAGCCCACTGCCGGAAAGGGAGGCCTTGTGCGGGAGAAGGGATAGTGCGAGTGCCGCAAGGCCGTATGGAGCGGCGGGATGGGTTCGCGACATGGAGGGCGAGAACGTGTGTTGAGAGTGCGGAGAAGCGAGGGCGCATGAGGGCCATGCGAGGCATTATTTCCGAGGCATAGACTCTGCGGAGGGGATGAGGCCTATTTGATGGACAGGGCCGCGATTGTGGAAATTGGCGGCAGAGGCTGTTGTTGGATTTTCTAGTTGATGATTGAGGCAACATGTACTGCTCAGTGATGGTGCCGATGAAGATCGCGAGAGACGAGTGAAGCGCGTTCAGAGTGGACAGCGACCCAGCCCACTATTCAAAATTGCCTCCATAGGCTGTAATTGTGAACCGACCTCCAACAAATTGGGACCGTCTCTCCGGCTTCGTGGTTTAGTGGTATAATTCTCGCTTAGGGTCACACCCCAAGCTCCATCTGCGAGAGGTCCCGGGTTCGATCCCCGGCGAAGCCCATCTTTTTCCTTGTCAATCGAAGTAACTAGTTGTCTTTTTTTGCAAATCACAGGCAAATCCCATCATTCGCTCGATTGCTTCTTTTGTCTCTTTCTTTTTGAAATGGCCATGTATGCCCTGGATGAATTCGCATGTGGTTGTCCATGAAAAGGTCGTGTGAACGCATGAAGCTAGCTGAAGAATGTTGCCGCGGCGGAGAATTGACCGGCAGAATGACGGAGGTATAAATGCAGTGCTTGGGAGTAGCTTGCACAACAAGTTTGGGTCAACTTTACCTAGAATACCCCGGACGGTCAAAATTCGGACCCGTGAAAAAAAAAAAGAAGAAAGCAAAAACAAGAAAAAAAATTTTTAAAAGAAAATAGAAAAAATGGACGAGGACGAGAGACAGGAAACATCTAGCTTTATGAATATCTTCCGACACGTTCATGGGGTCTGCGAGCTCAACACCGACGTGCAGCCTCAAGGCTGAGCACATTATTCTGGTCCTCAACTCGAGGACCGAGACACGCTCTGTTACAAAAAAGGGTGAAAGGTATTGCCATCTGTAGACCCGACAGTGAGAAATCGTGCCGTGCTTCGAGACGGTCATGACGTTTGACTCGAGTTCACAGTCGTTTAGCGCAGCTGTGATCCAACGACGTCATGTACTCGACTAGCAGCCATCCGAACTGGAGGAGAGATGAAGCTAATCGAGGGCCTTGCAAGTGACGGCTTGATTCGGCTACAACAGTCGGCAGTCCGTCGAGGCCACGTTCGTCGAATGGCAATTCGACTCGTCGGCCGCTTGAGTACACAAGTTTCATGTTGGATAATCTATTATGCGCTGTGTCTGAAAAGCCCAGGAGGCTCTGGGTTCCAATGCACGGAGGAGTTTGTGCTGGAAATGGCACAATGAGGTCAAGCGTTTATGATACTAATAACCTTTTTTTTTTTTTTTTTTTTTTTTTTTGCTATACCGGTGGTCGAGGTGCCGAGCAGATGGGACGGAAACTTGAATTGCTTCATACTGGTGATTTGGCTGGGCCAGTCGGCTGAATGACATCACCGGCGTGTCGCGAGCCAATTAGCGGTGACGATGGCGTTGGCGTTGGCGTCGAGTTCGTCCAACGGGATGGGCATCGAGGTCGGTCGAGCCCGCTTTGGTCGTTGTGCTAGAACGGGGAGCATGGGGCAATGGCGATGCTTGTTCGTCTCAAATGTATCCATCATGATTTCTGTTGCCAGGCGAAGGCTCTCTTCCCGAGAAACGCGCTGCGCAAAATAGCTTGAAGGACTATTCCTCGGGTCGCCGGCATGGCGGATAGAAGGTGGCCAGCTCGCTCGCATCGCGCGAGAGGCTTCAAATTCCAGATGTATCGTATCGTCAACGAAAATTTCACCTTGGAACGAGGGTTTGGACTCTTCGGCCAGACATGAGCTGCGCGGCCTGCCAGCTGCGGTCTGCCAGCTGCGGCCTGCCAGCTGCGAGGTCGCCATGGTGACGTCAACCATGACAGCAAGTTTGACGCACCCAATGACAGCGTTGCAGCGTCTGCTAGTGTCGTCATCGTCCCAGCTGCCAGTTGACGAACCCCATTTGCGACCCCACCGGACTTGATCTGGCGGCCGCAAGAGCCCCAAGCTGCCCTTGAGCTGCGAGGGCTGATGACTTGAGGTCACAGGCAAAGCACGACACTGGAGACTGGAGTCTGGAGTCTGGAGTCTGAAAGTCACCGACAGCAGCCTTTACAGAACAGAGGCTTTATTTACCTGGCGACGGCCCTCCATCTGATCCATCCTCCTGCCATCCGCCATCCGCCATCCGCCATCCGCCATCCGCCATCCGCTCCTCGCTTCACTCCTGGCCCGCCCGTACGTGCATATTGCCGGCGTCAAGAGAACAAGAGAACCCCGAGCCCTGACTCCTGTCCCCCTGCATCGCGACCGCAGTCCCGACCGATTGCCAATACGCTTCACACCCGTACAGGCACCATCCTTCACAATGGCCAAGAGTACGTTGCCGCTGCAGTTTTATCCGCTCTCCCCGGTCTCCCCCGCCCGTCCCGTCAGGGACGAGACACAGCCCCCGGTCATGCAGCATGGATGATGGCAACTAACAGTCGACGCACTTGTGTAGATTTCCCCCTCGGCCTCGGCGGCCTCATCATGCTGGCCACGTCCATGCTCTTCCTCTACTTCATCATCCTCTCCGCCGTCGACGACTCCACCCCGCTCGACAGGACGTATTTCCTGCGCGCCAACACCGCCGGCATCACCGGTGCCCGGGAATGGTCCCAATGGACCTACTTCTACGTCTGCGGCGACAACAACCTCGACTGCACCGGCGCCAAGGCCGGCATGCCCGTCGGCCGGGCGTGGGACGCCGGTGCCCAGAACGTGCCTGACGGACTGGCCGGCAGCTACGGCGGCGGCACCACCTCGCACAAGTTCTTCTACATGTGGCGCTTCGGCTGGGTCTTCATCCTCATCACCCTCTTCTTCGAGACGCTGGCCTTTTTCACCGGCTTTCTCGCCTGCTGCGGACGTCTCGGCGCCGCCCTCAGCTTCTTCGTCGCCGCCTTCGCCCTCGTCTGCCACACCGTCGCGAGCTCCCTCTTCACGGCCACCTTTGTCATGGCGCGCGACCGATTCCGCGACGCCGGCCGCGAGGCCTCCATCGGGAGCTACGCCTTTGGCTGGATCTGGGGCTCCTATGCCGCCCTGCTGGTCGCGACTGTCCTGTTCGCCATGGGCATGCGCAGCGACAAGACGAATGCCGCTGGTGGCGGCGCCGGCGGCGGTCGTCGCGGCATGTTCTCCCGGCGTCGCAGCACGCGATCGTACGATGGTCGTCGCGTCAAGGAGGAATACTCGTAAGGTAAGCCGAAAGGCTTTCGTCAATGGCCTGAAGAGCCCGTGAGGCGCATTCCGGACCTTTTACAACGCATCATCATCATGCACACCCTTCATCAAAAGCCGATCATCACAGCTCACAGAGACGCCTGATCTATACACACCGCTCCTATTTTTTTTTAATTTTTTATGCCCCCCCCCCCAAACAATCTGCTTGGATCCATACTCCCAGGATTTGCACCCAGGACGCAAGACATTGATTCTCTTGACACTTGTTCATCACGACGCTGACGCTGGCGCCTTCATTACGAAAAACGGAAAAGACGAAATTAGGGGTATGCGAAAAGTGCACCTGCAAGGGGGAAAAAAGGTTGGCTAATGAACCGGTGTATATACTCGGGCTGTAGGGGATATTAATCTTTTTTTTTCTTTATTTTTTTTTTTCTCGATTTGTTTTCTCTATTTTTTCTCTATTTTTTCCTTTGTTTTTTTCTTTGCCCTAGGGCATAAAATTTCTGGAACCCTCACTCGTTGGAACCGTCGCAGGGTATGCGATACCCCCAGCCCTCCCGACACATGTTACTGCCCCCACGCAACATCGCACTGTCAACGCAAAACATGTATGGTTCTACTCTTAATAGTAATGACTATCACGCCTATTCTTGTTGTCTTCCCATCTTGTCAGTCCGAATCTACCTGGTACACTATTGAACACTGCTTTTAGCTACACAAAGAAATGTATCATTCAATCTTTGATTTCAGACTCGATTTATTAGAATCTTCTTCTCTACCGTCTTGGGTATCGAAAACTACCCGCCTCCCACTGTGTATGTTGCACATACGACGCACAGTCTACCATGGCGGTTCGGGAAGCGTTTTCAACGGCGTTCAGGGTTTTCTGCCTTCTGATACATCTTCCTTCCCTCATAGCCTCCTCGATAGCTTTTTTTCTTTCGTGGCTTTTCATTTCATCGTTGAGCAGTCTATCAACTAGCACATGAACCTGTCCAATAGCAGTTGACCCATCTAACAGCAACACCTAGCGTTAATCCCACCGACGCCCCATCCTTTTTCCAAGACTATCTGTTTTCTTCCCACTTCCCCTATGCTGAGCACCTTTTATTTATACATCTTCCTTCGCGTAAGCCAAGGGCCTAGGGACCCAGGACCCAGGACCGGAAATTATATACATTTTTTTTTTTTTAGTAAATAACACCAAGGATAACAGCTCTCCCAATCCATCATATTCTAAATCGAACTAGGTCTTCAACCCTCACAGCAGCCGTGCAAGCCACCGACTATTTCCCTCAACGCCCTCGGACAGAAACATGACGAATGTGAAACCCGGCATGAATAGGGGCTGGCTTCGGAGATCACACACACACCACACACCCAAGTCGACACATGTTATGGCTGCATCTTTTTACAGCTTGGCTTGTCGGTGTTGTTCTCGCACTCGGTCTCTAGCTGATTCTTCTTTCCCCACTGTCTTTTCCCGCCTGCATCGCTTTCCCGTCCATACCCCTTTTCCAACAATCCGTCCCACACACATGAGCGATGCACAAACCCGCCCTTCGGTCCGTCCCGCGTGCAGAACGCCGGACCTGCAAAAGATATGCACCGTGGAAAGGGGCTCATGATTGGCGCGGCTGGACCTTGGTACTAGAATCAAAAAGCAAGGGCACGAAAGTGCCGCGAGGACGGGAGACGTGGACAGCACGGCACAGCACGGCACAGTCGGGTCGTCGCTTCATGGCGTGCTCTTTGTACGTGCTTGGTGGAAAGGTGGACAGAACTGACGGGATGAAGGGTAAAAAAGACGAGAAAGGAGAAAGAAAAGACGAAGCGAGAAAAGAAGAGGAAAAAAAAAAAAAGAACAGAAAAAAATTA